>JAOXJP010209325.1:0-11910 GCA_025762735.1 Platanus orientalis
CTAATTGAACTACAAAATTTTACTAGTTTTAAAAAGCATAGAAAACTATATATTTAAATTTTAAGGGTTGTTTATTTAAAAAATCATTGATTTCACTAAGACTTAATCCAATACTTATTGTAAAAAACAAAATTTATCAACTAAACTATATACTATTGATAATTTTAAAATAATTAGTATATATATATAGTATGTATGTAAAAGTTTGGGCCTTGGGCCGGGTTTGGGTTCTCGTCGGGCCGGGTTGTTTCGAGCCAATTTGAGGGCTGGGCTCGGGCCGAACCGGTCCATGCTCACCCCTACTTAAAGGAGAGTGGTTGGTTCATTTTTTTAAAGGGTTCACCAAATTTCTTAAATGGGTGCAAATGTTCTGTTAGGATTTGGTGTCCAGGATACCGGGATGTTGTATAACCCTTAACATCCCCCCTAAAGTGGTTGGTATATTTTTTAAAGGAGAATGATTGCCTGTTTGAGGCAGACCTCTAAAGGCATGCCATTGATTGACACATGACGTGTTTCTGAATTTGATGTCTTTTATTGACCACCTACATTTTCAACTGAACACTTTTTTGGATCCTTTTACCCCCCAAAAGAACACGTCTGTTTATAATTCACCATATACACTACAGAGGCATTTTTATTACAGAACATTTGCTTCGTTTTTAAAAGGGTGCACCAAATCCGTGCCAGATCCCAAGTGGTTATAGATATTTCTTAAAAGGGTGCAAATGTTCTGTCTAGCATTTGGTGTCCAGGATGCCAGGATGTTGTATAAAATAAAATGGACTGAAATTTGTAATTTCATCTAACTCTCACCCATTGTATTCCACATGACACCCCTGGTGTCCCGGACACCTAATCTAGGACAGAACATTTATTTTGTTCTTAAAATAAAGGACCTGTTTCTAATGTTTCGGAGTAGGTTTGGCTCATGGGATTATTGGTCTTTAAGATTCAGGCCAGAAGCATTAAGTGAGCCGAGCTTTGGAGTAGGTTTGGCTCATGGACTGTTAAGCTTTAAGATTCTTACCAGAAGCGTTGAGTGAGCTGAGCTTGAGCTTAATACTTGTGTAAGGAGCCTCAGTTGAGCTATGTAACATCGCATATGGTAGTTGTATCACCAATATTTCCACTCTAGGTGACCTCTCTTCATCCAGATGGAGGTATATAATGTAGTTGATTCAAACTGTCCATCAAATAGGAAACCTTTTGGACTGACCACGTGTCAAGATCCCCTCCACCACATCCATGTCATCCATATGGCTCACCATGTCTTAAGACTTGTTCATCTTGTATTAGCAATCATCAAAGTTAACCATTTATTGAGGGTCCTCACGATAACATTTGGTGTTAAACTGTGGAGTTCGCCTGTGTGTGTGAGTTTATCAAAAAAAGCAAAAGCCTTGGGCGTCTGTTTAGCCCCATATCAGTGGTCTGGATTTGTGTGTGTGTGTGTGAGTATATGAGGGTCTTCAGTTATAACAAAAGCTGTGATCACTTTTGGTGTTAACTATGGAGTTCTTCTGTGTAGTTTATCGAAAAAAAGTCAACAATCTGAGTTAAACCGAGATTTTCCCAGCTCAGCTTAGGCTCATCATATAGGTTAGGCTCAGGCATGGCTTAGGCTTCTCACTACCCTGAGGTGCCAAGCTCGAGCTCAGCCCCAGCTCATTAAGATTGAGATGAACTCAAATCAGTTCACCAAACTCAACCTTGCTGTTTCAGGCCCAAATTATAAAGCCGAATAGCCTATGAGCCGAACCACTCTTAAATTCTAAAGAAATATTTGGTTGAATTAGCCCCAATAGCCTATAAATCAAAGTCTGCAGTTCAGCTCAGGCTCACTTTGGGATAAGCAAGCCATCCAAAAGTCATTTGGATTTGGGATAATCAAGTCCTTAATGAGCCAAGCTTTTAGCAAGCTAACCCCAGTGCACTTCTGCTCAGGCTCATTTAACTACACAAGGTCTATTGAAGGCTATGGCTCAGCCTTGCGAGCTTCAGAAAGGGCTCAAGTTCAGCTCATGATGAGTTGAGCTCCAAACTGAGCTGAGCTAGCTCGTGTTAGCACCTTGCCGTCTTGATTCTAGGTGAAAAATCTAGTTAATTAAATTGGAAAAGCATCTCAAGGGTAATTTGATAGATATACTAATGGGCCACCGGTATTTCCATTTAATTATATATTATAATAAATATATAATAGATAAAGAAAAGAATTAGATTATGTTTCCTCTTCTTTTTTGTTTGTTCATACTATACTGTGTTTCCTCTGGTTCAAAAAGTCAAAAAGAATGTTAATACTTCATACATATCCGAAAAGTTAAGTTAGTTGGTTGAAAAATCCAAAAGTCTAGTTTAGCGGAGTTGAAGGATGGGAATAGACAAGATTCATTTCAGATATAGTACAAATAGAATTCGATCCCCTTTCATTTTTTTGTATTTTCTTTCCTACCATCTGTTTCTAGTGAGGGTGCTAAACAGGTTTGACAAAGTGTCCGTTAGATGTGAGAAGCAAACTATTGCCACAAAGAGGAAAAAAATCTCTGCGCCATGCTTTAAAGAAGTTTCTCTATTAGCTATCAGAGAAATAACTTAACCAACTGTTGAATTTCTGTAAGTGCAATGCGTTCATATTCTATAGATTTCCCTACTGACCTCAAAAATGATGTCAAGGGTTACAAATTTTCCCCAAATATATTCACCCTTTTTGAAGGTCAAGTAGGCTTTCTCTTACCAAGAAAAATAATATTTCACCATTAGATCAGTTGATCTTCATAACTTGCAAAATATTTCAAACTTGATTTCTTTTGCAAGTTAAATGTTTGTCTATATACAGAGAACACAAAACAGATGCACATTATACACACAAAGCAATGAACACTAACCAAGTCTGCACCAAACACAAACAACAAACAAAATAGCAATCGAACACAAATGGTCAATTTACAGACAAAAACTACACAATTATTGCCTGTAATATATCAAATATAAAATTTCAGCCTCCAAAGCACCCAAGAAGTTTCTTTGGAGCAGTCCCAGTTGCACGATACTTTGCAGCGATCTCCTCAGCTTTGAGTAGATCTTCCCCACGCTTGGCTTCAACCATCGCCCTCTTTTCTTGTGCTTCCCTGTGGATTTGAGCTACCTTGTTTTTCATTGTCTCCACATATTCTGCCTTCTTCTTTTCCAATTGTTCCTGCTTGTACGCAAGTAGTTGTCAAAAAAACATGCACTCAATAAAAATGGGTCCGAATAAATATAAGGAAACTTTTAAACAAGTAGTCCGAGGATCACAAAAAAGTAGTTGATTGTGAACAGGGCAAAAACTGGAGTCATGAAGTGGATTTGAATTGGTTGTCGATCTGAGTTTACTCTCAATTGAGTTCAGAGTTTCCTTTCTTCTTTTTTTCTTTTTTTTTTTTTGGATTTGGAGTTTATTATCACATTAGGTTTTACACTAGGGGTCAGCATTGAGCCCATATCTCTTTGCATAAGTTATGAATGAGATGGATAAATATGAAGATGACCATTTTTTTTATTTTTTTTATTTTTCATCTTAGTACAATAATCTGTAAGGAGAGAGAGAGATTGGAAAGAATGCTTGCCATAAAATTAGAATGAGGTGACGAAATGGAGAGGTGCATCTGTAGTGCTGTCTGATTGACACATACCATCAAAACTGAAGGCATATTTTACAAGACTATTATCAAACTAATCGTGCTTTATATAATGTTGATCAACCAAGAAACAACACATATGAAGAATGAGTATTGGTCTAGATGAGGACGTTAAGATGGATGAGTGGAAAGACTAGAAAGGATGAAATCAGACAAATGCATTCACAGGAATGTGGTAACTCCAATAGGTGACAAGATGAAGAAAAATTGACTGCGATGGTTTGGTCATGTGGAACAAATTACAATTGACAGCACATGTGAGAAAGAGTGATATGGTGCAAGTTGAAGGTGTTAAAATTGACAAGGGAATTTCAAAATGACCAGGTTTAACATACTGAAAAAAGTCAAGAGTAGTTATGATTAAATGGAAGATATATTCCTAGATAAAGTGGGAATGGCAGAACATTATCCATAATAGACACACTCAAGTAGTTGGGATAACGCTTTGTTCAGTTGAGTTAGCTTTGTTCTAAGACCTTAGTTGCGTCAAAGCTAATTTCAGGGAATGATACAACATGAGCTTCAGCTGATAAGCGTAAAGAGTTTTTCTGAGTCAGCATAGTTTTGGACCAAATTAATCATTTAGAAAACCAGAATATAGGGTAAGTTAGCTTTTAGTCTTGATCAAGCAGAGTCAAGATCCAGTGATTAAGAGACTTCCTGAACTATGATATGGGATTTTACATACACATGGAGACTCGGGAAAAAATCAAGAAACATATAATGAAAAAAGAAAAAAAAAAACTTAAAGCAAAGGGCCGGATTTACTTAGGATTTGGGTGGTGTTGAAAAGATGGCTAAATAACTCTGATTATCTTTTACTTATAAAAAAAAACCTCTAATTATATTGGTCATCCATTTGATTCTGAAGCATGATAAAAGAGTGGGAAGATCTTTAGGTGGGGTCCATCATCCATGTTCTTTTTAGTAGAAAATTGAAGTCTAAGCCCATCTCATTTATGTATCCAGCCTCAATCTCAAGCCAAAGCTCAAAACATACTAACTCTTAATGCAAATTCATCAGCCAGCCTGGCCCACATGCACTCTTAATGCCAGGGTAATTTTATTGCTATGATATGCTAATAGTGGCAACCAAGTTTTTGTCAGCACACTACACAATAAAGGTGGGTTTAATCATTTTGGCCCAATCCAATTGAAGGATGGAACAATTACTACCATTGGTACAAAACACTACCATGCTTTCTTTATATCAAAATAAATACAAATGAAGGCCAATGCTGCTCTGGCGGCTGAGGCATATGTCTTCCATAAGGGAAGACCCAGGGTCTAATCCCTGGAGAAGGGGAGAGGGGGGGGGTGGTAAGTAGTGCAAAGTGGTGTTGCCTGCTTGGGTTCTCGAGTTCTCGGTTCTGACTGGCTCAGGCCAGTCCCACTTCAAGCGGCTGTGATGATGAAGGCCCACGTGGCCATACCAAAAAAAAAAAAACAAATGAAGAGTTGTTTACCTCGATCTTTTTCAGCTGAGCTTCCACAGATGCTTTCTTGCTGTTCTCCCATGACCCAATGGAAGATAGCTTTTTATGGGCCCTGTTCAATAGTTTCAAGATGTTAAGTTGCCAAAACTTAGGTTTCCAGGGAAAGGGAAATATTACTATACCAAAATTCCAAAGTTTTAACAAAAATCTTATATCCCCACCAAAATAAAAAAATAAAAAATAAAAAATAAAAACTCAAATCTTATATCAGTTCATGACTTCCAAGATCAACTCAAATAAGAAAAGGTTGTAAACAGAAGAAACTTTTAGATTTTTAAAAAGGGTTAATTAAGTTGATTATGATTACCAAGTCAGATTATCTATAACATCAGAGTTTAAATTTGGTACCAAGCTAGTTAACATTCATTGTTCCATTGAATTTTTTTGTACCACAAATGAAGCATAAAGGCAATACGATGCTATTAATTATGAGAACCTGAAATGTTAAATTCATCCAAGATCTAGAAAGATATTGAGCATTGAAGATTTCTCTCAGTTTTATGAACACTAATAGAAAACATGGCCTAAATTTTTAGA
This sequence comes from Platanus orientalis, assembly GCA_025762735.1. Lineage (NCBI taxonomy): Eukaryota > Viridiplantae > Streptophyta > Magnoliopsida > Proteales > Platanaceae > Platanus > Platanus orientalis. The sequence continues at coordinate 5,711 of JAOXJP010209325.1, forward strand.
TATATGTTGGCCAGTTCATATAGTATCAGTTAAAAATGGTTATAGAGAAAGGAATGAATGATTTCTCAGATACTAATTTATTTCACTTCCTTCCACAAGATTCCTGATATTGTTACTTTCTTGGCCAAAACATTGTGGCCGTTTGTTTAGAGAAAATAATTTTGGTACAGTAGAGGCATTTATTATAAAGGATCATATTAAAGCCTAGAGGGTGGCACAAAAGTGTATAGCTTTCCAAGATGTATTCCATGAGGCAAAGTTCAGGGCTAGAACAGTCATAGCCAGCTCAACTAGCAATTCAAGCAAGCACCCTGGACTTATTTGTCCCATGTGCATTAAGAAATTATGTCCTAACTTCTATGTAGGAAGCTCATCAAGATATGATTTTGATCAACTTCCTAATTATGGCTTCTAACTCTAGTTAACACAAGTATTTTTTTTTTTGTTAAAGACGTAATTTATCTTATAGATTTAGAAACTTCCTAAATATGATTTTGGTATGATTGTGATATAGTTTATCTTAAACTATGATGTAATCTTTCTTATACTTAATGTAATTCATCTTATAATTTATTGTAGAAGTCTATGTGGAAAAAAGGGCAGACTTGTCATATTGTGTATGTCTTTTTGGTACTATGTATACATACAGGGGTATGGTTGGTATTATACACCATACCCTAATATATATATATTAAATAATACATATGTATGAGAGTGAGCAACACCCATATGATCTCACTTAGTCTCCTTCTTTCTTCTCTTTCTTCCTTCTCTATTGCAGACTTCATCTTGGCATCAGATCAAGCCCTAAACACAGATCCTGCTATTAGACTCATCACTGCTATCAAGTACAGATGCTGACATCAGCACAAGCACCACTGGCATCAGGTTTGATGGTGGATTTTGAGAGACCATGATTTATCATGAATTTCTGTGTGGTTTGTTCATGTGGTTGATGCTCATTTGTATTTTTATGGGATTTTCTTTTTTTTTTTAAAATTCAGAAAATCCATATTTCAGTCTTGTGATGATTTGATCAATTTTGGGAGTTTTTTTTTGGGAGTTTGATTGGTAAGGATTTTGTCGCCCAAATCTCTGGAGTACACTGAATGTGATCTCATTCAATTTGATAGAGAATTGAGATGGTGGTCATTTTTGTATAGCATATTTATCGCTTAATGTTTTTCACTTAATATGGTTGGTTCTTCGTATGTGACTGCCACTGTGAATCAATGGGGTGATGTTAGATTCTTCTTTCTGGAAGTTTTCTAGCCTTCTAATCATGATTATGTGTCACAATTGTGAATTTAAAGGCTGTGGTATAGTCGAAAGTCAGATTCCATTGTGAGACCCTGTCCATGGTACTCTCTGGGTGCTATTTCGGTTACCGACACAAAGTATAAAGTGTAGGAGTAATTAAAATTAAATAGAAGTTGGTGGATGTGGTTCGTGTGGACTGCAGTGTAGTGCGTGTTGTGAACCGTGAGAGTCCTACAGTGGTTGTGGTTGTGCAGCCGTGTGACCTGGTTGTGGTTATGATCTGTGATTTGTACCAGCAGTGGTTGCATTAATTGCTCATTTCTCTATATTAAAGAATGTTATAAGAAGACCCAAAGTCAGGCACATCCAGTAATACCGATATGGGTACTCTTGGGAGAGTTGTGAATGAGTCCCCAAACATCCTCATCACCACAATTCATCTCTAGATGGAACCAATTTTCTCGCTTGGTCTCAATTAACCAAATTTTTTATAATAGGGAAAGGCAAATCAGGGTATTTGACAGGTGATGTGAAGATGCCGAATACTAAAGATCTAGCCTATGAGAAGTGGGAAGTTGAAAATTCAATGGTTATGTCTTGGTCCATGCAGCCAAATATTGCAAGCAATTATTTATTTTTATCTATAGCCAAGGCTATCTGGAATTCAGTTACAAAGACCTATTCCAAGAGAGGGAATAAATCCATATGATCTCATTAGAAAGTGTTGTAGTTGAGACAGAGAGATCCGTCTTTGACTTCATATTACTCCACCATTTGCAGCTTATGGGAAGAGATTGATTTCTACAAGAGTTTTAAAGTCTAGTGTGCCAAAGATATAGCATTATACAATCAGGAAGTAGAGGAGACTCACATTTTTGAACTATTGGTAGGTCTAAACCTAGAATATGAACCTATTTCTATGCTAATCCTTGGCAAGGATCCACTTCCTCCCTCAAATGAGGTTTTTCCGTACCTAGCTTAGAGGAAGATCGCCCACACTCATGATTCAGCAACAACAGCCAGTCATTGATCGTTCTGCCTTGGTCTCTTCCTACCAACGTGGAGGATGTAGTTTTAATCGTAACCATGGTGGAGCCTCACAGGATGATAGAGACAAACTGAAGTGTGAACATTATGGATGCTCCAGGCACAATAAGGAGACTTACTAGGATCTCCATGGTCGTCCCCAATAGGAGTTTCAAAGTCGCCCCCAGTGTGGTTCTTTTATAGGTGGTAGAGGTGGCTTTTGCTCTTAGTCTTGGTCCAATGCCCATTCTATTACTTCCTCCATAGAACCAACTCCTACTCCCACGCCTTTTGCCATGAATTAATAAAGAGTTGTGGTGCATGGTGTCTGTGAGTTGTTGTGGCTAAAGATGCTCTTGTCTTAATTGCGTTTTTTTTATTCCTCATCCAATGCGCTTATTCTATGAAAAAAGGTGGCTATAAGCATCGCTTACGATCCTGTCCAGCATGACTGGATTAACCATGTTGAAGTTGATCATTACTTTATCAAAGAAAAATTCATTTTGGGTCATATTTGCATTCCATTTGTGAAGAACGATGAACAGCTTGTAGATGCTCACTAAGAGATTAAGCAGTCTAGTATTTCATTTTTATGTTAGCAATCTTGGTATGTGTTCTATCTACAAACTAGCTTGAGGGGGAGTGTGTAGGGATATGTGAAATTAAGAGTGGACTTGTCATATTGTGTATGTCTTTGTGGTACTATGTATACATACAAGGGTACGGTTGGTATACTACGCCATACTCTAATATGTATATTGAATAAAACATACATAAGAGAGTGAGTGACAATCATACGAAGTCTCTCTCAGTCTCATTCTTTCTCCTCTTTCTTCCTTTCTTCTCTCTATTGGAGACTTTATCTTTTATCTACCTCTAGTTAATAATGATGTGATTTAGCTAGTGATTTACAAAATTTCTATATCTCACCATGTTCCTTTCTTTCTATGGCTGAGAAGTTCACCCCCATGTGCTTGGAAGAATTAATGCCAAAGGCAAAAAGTTCCACTTTTTCTTTTCTTTCTATACCGGCCATCTGTGAGATGAAAAATACAACATTCTCTTTTCAAGACATGCATAAAAGCAGGTTGTATACGATTATCCTTGACTGTTTATAGTCTTATTTGACAACAAGAGAGTTTCCCTTAAAATAATCTCCTATCAACTGGGAACAAAGGTTCTAAATGTAGACACTCCTTTTTGCATGAGGATGACTTTGTTTAACTTAATTTATGAATTTTGATCGCCATTTATCATGTTCAAGATGCTTGATACCCTATATTAATTTGATTTAGTTTACAACTTTAGGAATTATTTGATAGTTATTTAAAGTAATTACAAAATTCATTATATTAATCCTCAAAATGAATGAAACTCAAAGAGCTGGTTCTCAACTTCATTGTCATTAGAATATAATTGATTGCATAAAAATAGGATTTCAAGATAAAATTATTTCTGATTACATTTATCAAAGCCTTGATTTCCAATAATGTTTTGTAAAACAATAGCTTCTTTGTCCCATTTTGAATCGAGATCAGTTCAATAAAAAATTATGTGAAAATAGTGATCAAATGACATTGCTTTTGCTTCATTTGGATGTTGTTGTAGTGTTTTAAATAAAGATTTTAAAAAAAAAAAGCTCTTAGAAAAGGTTTTTTTTTTTGGGGTCAAACCGTGATTATTGTGTCAAAAGAAATTCTGGATTTCAAATTTTGCACCTCATTGAAAGTATTTCAACAAAAGTAAAAATTATCATATGTCTGGGAAAAGGGAAAATTTTTCAAACATTTTATTCATGGCCCCAATTGTAGAATGTTTATCCATTTTTTGGCAGATTTAAAACTATAGTTTTAAAAGGGTTTTCATAGGATTTTCATTTTTTTTTTTCTACAAGGTTCTTAAAATTTTAGACATTAATCAAATAAAACTAAAAAAGCTTGTCATGTACAGCCATCAGTGTAACATTACTTTTGAATTTTCTCAAAATTAAAAATTAATTCCAAATTGTATATGGAGTTTCAAATGTTCCTTTTGAATTTTCTCAAAATTTGTTTGCTGACTCTTAAGATTTTGAATTTGAGAATAATTTTCTCCATCTTAAACCAAAACTACTTTATTATAGCTTTTTGGCTACAAAAATTATGCTTACCCCTCCTAGCCAAGACCCTAACTCCTCCCTATATAAAAGGATATCCTGCAAAGGTTTCTGCATCCAAAAGTGTGAAAGAGCTTTCCGACAAAAGAAGAGAGAGCTTGGAGTGAAAAAAATTCTCTTTGGCAATCAATTTAGAGGTTCAGTTTTCAAAGATCTTCAAAAGGTGTTATGTAGCCTAGGTGATGCAGGATGGCCTAGAGCCTAAAAATCCTACAGGTTATGGGCCTAAGAGGAATGAAGCAACACTTAAAATAGGGGTTAAACAGGATTAAGAAAGATGAAACTCAGAATTTCTAACTGCTGGACAAAACCAAGGCACCACAGAAAATAGGGTTAGGCTTCTCAGATTAAGGTATAATTTTGCACCATAATAGGGTTATGAAGGAAGAAGTAATCCCTAAAATTTCATGGCAAGTGGAACAATAAAAGTATATAACAAGGCAAAACTCAGGTCTGTTCCTGAAAATCTAGTAGAGTAGAAATTAGAAAACTCAACCAATACATAATAGAACATTAAAAATTCAAGAGATACTTATCGTGGAGTCGTGTGGATGATTTATGAAACAGAAAGTGTTAGATGCTTTCCTTATGGATAAAGAAATATAAGAAGAAATAAAGAAGAAGAAGAAGAAGAAGAAGAAGAAGAAGAAGAAGAAGGAAATTTGCTAAGGCCTAGTCTCAAACCCTGGGATAAGATTGGGAGGCCCGGTCTCAATCAGTCGCATACCACAAGGGAGCAATATCAATTCAATCAACTTTATTAAATTGTGGGGACTAAGTCCCTTTAAATAATTTACAATATTTTGGAAATAGAAACTCCTTACAGGACGAGGAAAACCTATTTCCCAATGAATTACCAAAACTCTATACTTGTAGACCAAACAGTATTAAACTTAAACTTTCCTAAAAATAAAACTTTCTAATACTTTATTTTCGAAAATCACATCGGATTTTCGAAATCTTGGTCTCTTTTGAAAGGTCAATGAATAACTTTATTAAAGACACTACAATTAAGACAAAGAAGAAATTTTTTTATGCCAAAGCATATGTAATCAAGAGAAAGAAATTAGAAGACCACGAATAGTCCTTCATAGATGTGTCTAGTATTATAGGTTTTTTTTTTTTAATTTTAATTTTCTGTTTTAAGAGCCTTTTAATGTAATAAGGTCAACAGTGTCAATGATAGATTAGGACTTTCATTTTCAAAATTAGTTTATGATTTTAGATTAATCCCATTTTTTAAGTTTAACACACTTTTTGGTGTCATTAGAGAGGTTATTTAGTTACCTTTCTAATGAGACAAAATTGCGTAAATCCAAGGTAATTTGAAAAAGTTATGACCATATTACTGAAGGGGTATCAATGAATTGCGTGAATAGTATTTTGGGTCAATAGTCAAAGTGTAGAGCCCAATAATGTGGCTGGTTCATAGTTTGGGTATCTCCATGTTTTTGATAACTTTAGGATTATGAATTTTTTGGATTTTAGGAATAATTAGATTTAAAAAAACTTGTGCAACAAGTTTTGTGTTTTTTTAGTAAGTGTAGGATTTAGAAAGTGAGATTTTAGGAAGTCTTAGAGTGCAAGTTTAAGTGTTATCAAGTTTTTAATTTTATACTTTCCATTTTTCAAAGCTTGTAAGCCTATTTAAAGGCACCAAAGTCATTCAATAAAATCAGTGAAGAATAAATAAGTTTTTTTTTAAAGATTTGGTGTTTCCAGGCCTGGTATCTCCTTCTCCATAGGGTGACACATCTCC
>JAOXJP010209336.1:0-11910 GCA_025762735.1 Platanus orientalis
CCATTAGTGTATATGAACACACTTAAAATTTTGAGCTAGTCCATGTGGGACTATTCAAATTTCACACACTTTTACCAATTTTACCAGTGATCAAGTAGGCACTTTTGGAGACAGTTTTGAGCATTCAATCATATGGAGTTATTCTCCTCATTAAGGTGAACTTAAACCCATATGGACCCACCTTAAAATACATCTAGGTCCCACTTTTATTTTAACTTAAACACAGTCACTCGTACAGATTTTACAGAGAAATCTGGGTATATTTTCAAAACCGTTTCCAACACTTATCAGAGCCACAATTAAGGAGAGCAAACCCACATAGATGAACCTTACATTGCGGACAACATGAAAGTAAAAAAAAAAAATAGCATTGTTCGGGTAGATGCGTAAAAAGCCTATACCGGTATGTCGGTAGTCTATTTATCCTGATTCCCCCAAACGTGAAACATCCGTTAAACGTGAGAAACGAGATGAGATCGTCTACACCTCTAAATCTCTCTCCAGTCCAAACCGGTCAAATTTCGATTAAATCACACTCACTTATGTGACTGTGATATGACCGTCTGGACTCGATATAGATTTAGAGGTGTAGACAATCCACCATTGTCAGTTGTGAGAAACGGATTTCCTTGTAATTTTTAGATACGCTTTTGAGCATCTAAGGACATTCGGGAAAATCTAAGATAACATCTCGCTTGGAAGACCTAACGCCGACTTGTTGGCCCCTATATCAAACAGATGGATGCCACGTGTATAGAAAGAGAAAAGGGAAAAACTGTTTGTTCCCATCCTCTCCTTACACAAGGGTATTGTTATTCCTTTCTATCTTGGAGATTAACAACTACCGACGGCTCAAGGCCAATAGGGGTATTTTCGTCATTCAGTAAAGACTGATTTATAAACGACGAGAGGGGTGTACCCCTCCAAGCCTCTACTCTCTCTCTCTCTCTCTCTCTCTGTGTGTGGAAGGTTCGCCCTCTTCTCTTATCTCTCTCTCTCTCTCTGCAAAAGGATCACTCCTCATCTATCCACTCCGATCAAAATAGAGGTACGTAAACACCAGATTATTGTTTCAAATGTTCAGAGAATTCTTAGAATTTTTTATTTTTAATTTTACTTTGTTATTTAAAGACCTAATACCCTCACTTAACTTCCCCCTGAAATTCCCTACCTTCGTTTTTTCTTTTCTTTTCTCTGTAAACAAAACAAGTGGGAATTTGGGGTTGTTTCTGTGAAAATCTGAGAGAGGCCATGGAATCCGATCTGAGGTAATTGCCGATAACCTTTTTGGGGAAGAAGGAAGGCAAGTTTTACCCTATCAGATTGGGCTCGGCACTTGGGCCCTGTGCGTTTTACTTATTAGTTGGATGACATTCACAACGGTAAAAACGGTCATTTCTGCTGAATGCTCTCTTTTGATATCGTTGAGTGAAGATTCAGCTGGGTTTGTGCACTTTAGCGAAAGCACAATTACCGATGTAAGCAAGTTGAGCGAAGATTAAGCTCTCTCTCTCTCTCTCTCTCTCTCATCGTTTTGACGACTTTGCAAAGCTAGTTGCAATTATCCTTGCGGTAAACTTTACCTTTTTCTTTGAGAAATGGGGCAGCATATTATATGATGGGAAAGGATTACACCTAATTTGTGTGTTCCCTCGTGTCCCCACACCACAGACTGACACATTATAGATTTTTTTAATTTGGTACCTCTTTTAAATAAGGAGCAAATGTTCACTCGAACACTTTTTTATGGTTTTCACCTTATAAACCCATTTTTATGGGTATCTATTTTTTCATTTGAAAACTGTTTTTACAGTTTTAACCCTATACCCCTCACATTTTGTGTGTGGAAACACGGAGGGACAGACAAATTGGGTTTAGTATGTGCTTTCTCTTTTATGATGTATCCGAGGCCGAAGTTTACCATTCTGGTTGGGTCCATCATTTCTAGGCCCATTATGGCCCACCAACCCGAGATCTATTGCTCTCATGTTAACTTCAGAAGAAGGCTAACTCTGTTCTTAATATAGCCGAGTTTGAAATGGCCTTTCCTCAATAGGGCTGTAAATGGTATGGACATTTACCCGTATCCGATAAAAGCGGATCCATGCTATGTTCCATAATATTTAGATTTTCTTTAACTTTTATCTTCAAGGCTAAGTGAGATCCTGCCTTTTTTTGGACGGCTGTCAAAGATACTTTTGTGATTTCAAGGAGCTTGGATCTCAAATCGAGCTTTGATTACGCACATACATATAAAGCAATGTCATTGGTCCGACCCAATATTTGACACTGTTAGATCAACCCACTCCCTTGGCTGGGTTGGCTGGACCTTTGGGTGGGTTTTAAAACATGGTCTTTACTGTCAACCTTAAAATGAACCAAACTAACTTTGTTAAGTGTTAACATCACCCCGATGGCCTGATTTACTTTCTATTAATACGTATGTTAAGTTTATTAACTCTAACCTCTCCTATATTAGGGGAGAAAGTTAATTGCTTTATTTGAGACTTTCTTCTTTCTTCTTCTTCTGCAGACCCAGCGACTCAAAGTTTACTTGATAATATTTCAAAGTCATGAATCCGAATGGCTACACAGTAGAAGTTTTTAATCTGTCTCTTAATGCAACAGAGAAGGATGTTTATGAGTTTTTCGCTTTCTGTGGCACAGTAGAACATGTGCAAATCATCAGGTATCATTTGTCCACTGAGATTCTTGTTAATGGGTTTTGTCCATTCTTCATTTTAATCTCTCAATTTTGGGTTTGGGTCTTATCAACTTGATTCTTCCCTCAATTTTCTCTTTGGTTTGACTAGCTGCTTCTTCATTTTTTAATAATTAAAAAAAAAAAACAACAACAACAACAACTTTTCACAGGTTTCAATCTGACAGAATTTGTGATTTGGATTGGATTACTGGCAAATTTTCAAGTTAGATAACAAAACTTCATATGGGTTTTTGAGTTGAGTGTGTACCATAGATTTATTAATGTCTATATACCAATTGAATACCGAGAGGGAATATTGGATAGTGGTGGTTTCTTTATCACAACCAGGTTAGTTTAAAATCTGTTTCATGCCATTTGTTTTCTAGACTCTTTAGAGTGATGCCTTCGGGCCCCTGTTGTATTTTATTTTTTCTTACTTTAATAAATTCATTAATTATCCAAAAACAAACAATTGATGGTGATAGAGACGCCACAGTAATTCCTCTGGCACTTCACAGGCAGTCTTTTCTAATGCCAATGGAATACATATGTTTGTGATTGAGTGATAATGTTGTATTTTGCTGATCTGGAAGAGATGGTTTTGTTGAATACAGATATGGTGAATATGGTTGTACTGCCTATGTGACTTTCAGAGAAGCTCTTGCTCTGGAAACGGCTGTCTTGCTCAGTGTAAGTTTCCATGCAAACTCCGAGTGAGGAAAGTGAGTTTTAGCATTGCAGACACATTGGATAACTTGGTACCCTACTTTAGTAAGGAAGCTTGAATGTTCCTGTACAATATCAGCCTTAATATATGGTGTTTATTGTGTTGAATTAAGCAACCAAGAAGTATAGTGTTCATTGCAGCATAGCTCAAACACCATGGAATTTATCGGAATGTTGAAACTTGCAAAGTTTTTAATATTGTGGCCTACAAGTTTCGAAATTAAGCCCTCTTTATATTTTTACATTCATCTGGGTTTTTGAAAGTATATTTAAGAGTATAATTGTAGGGGTGACAATTGAAATTTTTGCTCTGATTATGATGATAGTGGAAATATAACAAGCTAGCTGGTTCTCCTATATTACATATAACACTGATGCTTTTTTTTTTCAATTGGTCACAAAGGCACCTTTATTTGAAAACCCTTGTAGAGATATTAATCTTTCAGATCAACTTCATATTGTCTAGATTCCTTTACTTAGTTTTCAAGCTTTGAACATCTCATGTCACCATGAATATACCCCTCCCTGCATGACTTTCCTAGACTTGAGTATTCCTCTGTTTAGTAAGTAATAATAACTTGTTATATTTATCCTTGAAATGCTCTAATTTGATCGCAACTATCCTTTTGAATTTATGCCATTTTTTTCCCTAAAATGCCCCAACTGAAAGAAAACAATCTTAACTTTAGTCTCCCACTGCCACTCACTTTGGTATGATTACATAAGTTCAATTGCTCACCAAGTTTAAACTTGAATATCTCAGGGAGCTACAATTGTAGATCAATGTGTATGCATATGTCGGTGGGGGCAGTATGAAGAATTCGATTATTGGAGTAGGCCTTCCTGGAACCTTGAAGATGAGACTGGTTCAACGGTAAGCATCTTTTTAATTCTACTGGTAGATATGAGCTGCTAACTTGGTAGAGTACCCAAAACTTTAGGCTGCATTATAGGCTTCTGTAACTTCCTATGAAAGATACTTGGAAGATAATAAAAAAATGAGAGAATTAAGTACAAAGCACGTCCAAGACTAATTATGGACTAATGCTTAATGATTCATCCTATTTGAAGAATAACTGTCATCTAAGTTGGTCGAGTTTGTTGTAGATCTCTTTAAGGTTAAAATCATTGACAGGTGAGTTATATGCTTTCATGAGCACCCCAATGTTTCTGTTCTTTTGGTAGAGTGTAACTCGATGGGTAACTTAGATTTTCTCATTATACTCCCTTGATTACCAACATCCCTGCAACAAAGATTTCAGTTTGTTTCAGAAATAGAAGATTAGCAGCAGATGGTATTGAATGGTCAGTGGTTCTAATCACATTAAAAAAGCTCATCTTTCAAACTTCAAATTCATATTTAATCCTTATCACCTTGGCAGGTCATGCATGCAAATCAGTTTGTTTCTACTCGTGGAGAAGCGGTAACAATGACCCAGGAAGTGGTTAAAACCATGCTGGCCAAAGGATATGTACTGGGGAAAGACGCATTGAGCAAGGCCAAGGCTTTTGATGAGTCCTATCATGTCTCAGCGACTGCCGCAGCCAAGGTCGCCGAGCTGAGCAAAAGAATTGGGCTCACCGATAAGATTTATGCAGGAGTGGATGCTGTTAAATCCGTGGATGAAAAATACCATGTATTAGAGATAACCAAATCAGCTGCATCTGTAACAGGGAGAACAGCCAGAGAAGCTGCACACACCGTGATCAACAGTAGCTACTTTGCGAAAGGAGCTCTTTGGGTGTCCGATGCTCTTAATAGGGCTGCCAAAGTTGCAGCTGATCTGGGTAGTCATGGTAGTGCACATTGAAGTGTTGAGTTTACTCAGAAATGGCCTCCTCACATTGTTATCTTTGCATCTTAATAGAAACAGTTTATCGTGTAACTGTGCATTGTAGTAATGATGTGTTTATGCTGTCTCTCTCCGTAGCTTGCTTGCAATTTTCCAAATTGTGCAGTGCTGCTTTTAGTGGGTTTGATATTGTTGGGGCATTTGGTGCTGACCTAATCTTAGGGGGTGGAGACCCACTTGCACTGAGTGCCCTTCATACATCCAAATGTGCGATTAGGATTTTGTTGTTGTTGCTGCTGCTATTGCTACTGTATCTAGACTTGTATGGGGAAGGGAGTTTTGCCATCCATCTAGAAACTAGTTACAAACACCCTATTTAGGGAAAACCATCAGGTTGTGCACTAGATTTTCTGCGCCCATTTTTGGATGGCAAGATGTAGGCCTAATTGTATATTCTGGCGGATGAACTGCAGATCCAGTGGAACTGTGGACTATCCATCTGGTTAGTTTCCTAGTAACCTCATCTCATATGTTATTCTCAGCCACTCTGTTTCATGTAAGTTTTCAAGTGGCTTTATTTTCACTCTTGGAGGTGTTGTAGTCTCTTGACAATCAGCACATACTGGGAATGGGTGACCCACTGTTAAGGTTGTCAATGAGCTGCACTAGCTTGGCTCATTTCGGAACTCAGCTCATCATGAGCTGAGCTTGAGCCTTGTTTGAAGCATGCAGATCTGGGCACAAGCTTTCAAATGAGTTCATTTAACTAAGTGGGCCTGAACCAAGCTGCACTAGGTTCAACTGGCCAATAATTTGGGTTGTTAGCAGTTTTAGCCATTAGAAGCATGTTTGGCTCAAGGGTTATTGGGCTTTAATATTTGGACCTGAATGGAGTAAACTTGAGTCTGGTGAGCCGAGCTGAGCTTGAGCCAAACTCGCTTTAATCTTAATGAGCTAAACTTGAATTTGGTACCTTGGGCTTTGAGCTGAACCTGGGCCTAATGTTTGTGTGACAAGATTGAGCTAAGCTGGGCAAAGCTTGTCTTGTTGACACCCCACCTTTGATATGGCCTAATTAGGTTTGGGGGTGCACTCGAGTTTCATGCAAAAGATCTTCCAAGTTAGGATTGCATCAACTCTGACCTTTTAATATGCGTAAGGATGGCAATGGTTTTGGTTTGGTCCAGGTTTTGGGCAACGTGAATCCAACCCAACTAATCCCAACCCCAATCAAACCTGACAAAGCCTGTGAATGGAACGGATTGATCCATTGCAAGGGATACACCAAATTGGAGTGGGGCAGGAGATTAAGGGGTGAAACTCAATAAAAAAGTTGGAATATAGAAAAGATTAATAAAATATTGGACATAAACATTCAAGACCCTTTAAACGGACTGGGATTACGGAAATCTGCTTTTCCTGATGTATTAGAATGACATCAGGGGGCTGATACATCAGTGCCAAAAAGGGACTTTCACTTTTTGGGGGGTGCTTATCACTTTTCAATGCTGATGTGTCCACCCCTGATGCCATTATAATACATCAGGAAAAGCAGATTTACGTAACTAATCTTTTCCGTTATACATTACTAGATATAGAATCAAGTAGAAGTGTGTAGCTCAGGATAAAGCTAGGAGGAAACAAAAATGGCTAAGGAAATTTCCAAGGAAGCACAGATACCTCTAAAACCCTGCTGTGTTTGTGTCCAACACATATTTGACACAGACACTCCAAGGATACCTATGCCAATGTATCCAAGCCATGTTAGGAGAGAGAAAAAGAAATTTTTTGTTATACATGTTTCAGACATGCTAGGAAAAAGAAAATAAGGGTATTATGGTAAATCCAATAAAATTAAAATTAAAATGACAAAAGGATAGGTCAACTGTGAGAGAACATTGTCCAGCAATTCTTGCTACCAAACCTTTAAATTAGTTTTAGATATTATTTTATGCTTGTTATTTATTTTTAAACATAAAATCTAGTTTAAAATATTAGTTAATTGATTAGCGTATCTCTGTTGTATCCTACTTTTTCAAGAATTGTCGTATCACTATATCCATATTGTATCATACCTGTGTCCCATATCAGTGTCCAGGCTTCCTAGGAAATTTCTACGGATATACCAATGTTAATAAGCATGTGCTTCTTTTTATGCTTAAAATGACAAACTAGACTAGAACAGCAATGACTATAAACAGTTTGTTTTTTCTTCTTCTTCTTCTTTTTTTTTTTTTTTTTTGGGTAAAGAGACTTAGAACAGTTAATATAATAACAGATCCCAAAATATATACCAATGTTCTAACCATGTGAATCAAGAGAAATAGTAACAGCCTTTATCCCTTGACCTGCCTTTATTTATGCTCAGGTCAATCGCATGGCAACTTAGGACTTTCTTAGAATGCCGTAACTCTGAATGAAGTGGTCAAGATTCCAGGGATGAGGGCTGTCCCTTTGCATTGCTTTAGGATCAGCCACAACATATGTTTATAGTCTATGTTGATTTTGTGATTTTAATAAGGAAGGGGCTTGGATCCTTTGTTATGGACTCATAAATAGGGTGCCCATAACTTGCAATCAGCTAATTTTTAGAGGATGCAGTATCACTTTTCTTGGAGGAAGGAATGAATTTAAGACTCATTGACAGCATTCAGCAGTTGATTGTGAAGATGCATGCCACTCTTGTTGATAAAGTGGGGTCACCTATGATGCGGCAGCAGGCCCAAGTGGTCCTACCAAAAAAGAAAACATGGTAGTAATGACCACATTATTAGGTTGATCTTTTTCCCTAATTTTATCTAGATTGGGACCAATCTAATGGTGGGTCCTAATCTTTCCTTAAAGTAGACACATGTAGACGGTTCTATAGGTCTTTTGTTACAGGACCCACGATGTTGGCTATTTCAACAAGGAAGAAGGTTATTTTTTTTTTTAAGAGAAAGGATATCCTACCCCAAAATAGTGGGCTCGGATTTGGTACGGAAGTATATTTTTCCTGATGATTTAGAATGACATCAGGGGGCTGACACATCAGCGCTGAAAAATGATTTTCACTTTTGGGGGGGTGCTTATCACTTTTCGGCACTGATGTGTCCACCCCTAATGCCATTCTAATTCATCAGAAAAAGCAGATTTCCGTACCTAATCTTTTCCGCAAAATAGTTTGTCACCAGTGTGGCATACCTCATGTTGACACACATTTTTTCTTAGGCACCTACCTTTTCATTTAAACACTTTTATTTTATTTTATTTTATTTTATGATGTTAACCTTATATAACCCACCCTTTTTTTGACACCTCAAAAATGGTGCAACCCCTTAATGAACAAACATGTCACCTCAGCATCAGGGGCTGACACATTAGTGCCGAAAGAGTGATTTACACTTTCTTGGGGGTGCTTTCACTTTCGGAGCTGATGTGTCTGCCCCTACGCCAGGTACCTTGTTCCTTCATTAAGGGGTCGTACCAAATCTGAGGGTTTTTAACACCATTTTTATGGTTTTAACCTTATAAGTCCCAACCTTTGTGTGTGGGGGCATTGAGGGCCAGACAAATTTGGTGGGGAAGATCTTTTCCATTTTGTTTATTAGAAAACTAACAAGAATATTTCCACAAATATTGTAATATTTTTTGTATCTATCCCGTATGTTCTCAGTTTCTGCATGTGTCCCATTAATTTGTATCTGTGATCCTTTGTATCTAAAGCTCTTGCCCATGATATAAGCACTACTTATCCGTTAATTTAAAGAGTTTGATGAAAGTTTCCCACCTTTTTCACTTCCCTAGTTCAATTTAAATCCTCATTTCATTTTCTAGTTCATTTTTTATTTTGAAACAGATGTTCAGGATGTGGTGTCCAAGAGACCAGGTGACATGGAATAAAATGGGCAAGGGTTAGAAGCAATTTCAAATTCTCACCCATTTTATCCCAAATGAAGTCACCTTATGCCCTGAACACCAAACTGGCCAATAAATCCTGGACAGTAAATTTACACCCTTTTTATTATCTTATTAGACGGGACAAATGCAAAAGATTCTTTTTAAAAGAACAAAAAAAAAAGAGGGAGATAAATGCAGAAACACTAAATCGTAAGGTTATACATGCAAAAACCCAAAATTAGTGGAATTGAGGTGATATCCTTTAGGTTGTGTTTCACAGCCACCCATAATAAAATCATTTTATTTCAAATTCCCAAGCAAGGTTAATAAAATCGAGATCCTATAAAAAAAATTGGTTGGGAGGCTCGTGGAAAGATTCTATTTTTCAAAAATAAAAAATAAATAAAGTGGAAAACCATGAGTAATAATCATAAATGTAAAAGATTAGTCATTAAAGGGAAATAGATAAAATTTAATGTAATGCAACTTCTATATTCCACATATCTACTAACTAAAATAATATTATACTTTTTCAAACACAAAGTTAATTAGTTAGCTACCAAGTACCAAATTACAATATTTTCAAAGTTCTAACACCACAATAACAAAATATTAAGCGGTTTCATATTAGAGGGTTCATGCTTTCATTCATTTCCACTCAGGTAACAAACAAGATGAACATTTAAACTAAATCATTTATCATTGGATTCAATGTTTTCCTCAAGCAGGCTTTCACTATGTTCTCATCAATGAAGGTGCCAACTTGTTAGGTTGGTAAAGCTTGTAGGGGTTCAAACCATAGACCTAGGTTTAGAACCTGTCTTCACCTATTAATTACTAAACATAAGCCAACTTGCTTATCAAAAATGAAAAAAAAAAAAAAATCTTCATCAATGTCATTGCTAGCATCTATATTATCTATGAGAAAATTATCAAAATCACTTAATGCATTTCTAGACTCATCATTATCATTGTTACTAATGTTCTAAAGTTTGATATTTTTTTCAATTTCAAAACTTCAAAACTTCTTATTACCTAATAAAAAATATATATTGCATTTAATGTTTTATTCATACAAATAAATAAGGAGAAATTTTTATATAAAGTTATAAAGAAGTCATAAAATTGTAAATTAAAACCCATATATAATTTTCATCAATATTGCATGCTTCCCTTTGAGCAACTCTGTTAGAAATGACAAACCATTCTCCGTTTTGTTGAAGACCTACACTCTCCTCTTCTGTTATCAATTCATGTTGTAATTCTCTATTTTTGTCTCGAATGATTTGGGGTTCCGTTGTTTGGATTGTAAAGAATATGATTTTTTTTCTTACAAAAAAATTGGACAAAAAATACTTGTAGATTTGTATAGAGTGGTTTTTTTTAATATATATATTATTAAATTAAGCTTAAAGACCCAAAGATTTGTTTCATTAACACAATGAAAACTTTTGCATCAACAAAATATATAGGATTGGTCAAGATTGCCATGAAATCGCAATCCTATACGATCCCACGATCCAGAGTGTGATCATACAAGCTTACAATATTGGGAGTGAGTTGGATCATTTGGATGATTTAGGATCGTAGGACCGTATGATCTACAATCTGAATCACGATCCTAATAACCATGGTGTGGTGGTTGAAAACGATCTCATTTAGTTTCTCATTGATTTGTTAATGCATTGATTTTCATTTATCACCAAAATATGAATGATAACATATATAATTTCAATTCATAAAAAAAAAAAAACAAAAGATGACTTCATTTCTAATTTTAAGTGAAATTTTGGTTGGTAATGGTAGCGTCGGTGGTGTCACATTTACCCGGTGAGCCAAGAGGCATTAGAAAACAAAAAAGGATCTAAACCCCAAAAGGAAACTGTTATTTACACCTCAATAATTTCTAAACTTACCTCACTTAAACTCAACTTTTTTCCCAAAATACCCCAATATGAAAAGACCTTCATACCCATTTCTAACATTAAAAAAAAACTATTAAAATTTTTAAACACACCTCAATCGTTTCCTCCAAAACACCTTTTTTCCTCTATTTTTTCATCCATTTCTCATTTTCCATGCTCTCCTCCTCGTTTCTCCCAACTCTTTTCCTCCCCTCCTCGTTCCTCATTTGCCATTACAAACAAAAATCTAAGCAATAGAGTATCATGGAAGTGATTGCAAGTGAGAAGAAGACACGTAGGTAAATATTTTTTGTGTTTTTTTTCTTCTTTTTTTTTAATTTTTCCGGATGGGTGCTCGGAGACACCAGTCAGAACACCCTTAAGGGTGCTCGGCTAGAGCAACCAAACACCCTCAAGGGTGGTCAACTACTCGTTCTGATTGGTGTCTCCAAACAGAGACCCTTTGTTCTGACTGGGGTTTCCGAACCTTAAAAACAAATTTCAAAAAAAAAGTTTAATTTTTTTTTATATTATTAACTATATCTTAAATATTTATTGTATGATTGTAGGCCAATGTTTTGACTCATTGTAGCACAGCTTCGGAAGAAATGATTGTAGATTACACTTCTGAATTCATCACATACCAGGTACAAATCAGTCAGTAATACGCGCTTAAAGTCAGACCGTACTATAGGCTAATATTATTCGATCAGTTAACCATTGTATTATCCCTCTCTTGTGCAGATATTCAGAAGTCGAGCGACATTGATTAAGTGGGCAACAGATGTTGGAAAGATGAATGGATTTGTGATTAACATCTTGAAATTAGATTCAGGTGGTGCTATGAGAAGAAAACCAAGTTTGACTTTAGGATGTGAGAGGAGTGGACGATATAGAGTAGACA
>JAOXJP010209347.1:0-11910 GCA_025762735.1 Platanus orientalis
GCTTCATTTGTGTTCACTCATTTACATGAAAATTCTCTTAGTTTCAGAGAAAAAGGCAGCCGATTACCTTTTAACAGTATAATTATCCCAGGTATCTATCCATACACATGGGGCACACTGCATGTCCATAATTCCAAACCGCTTCAGAAGTTGTGAAGTAGATCAAATGGTTCCGAGTATCCAATCACAATGATTTTGGGCCCACATACAACCCATAAGATGATCAGGGCCCATCAAGTTAAAGGTTGGTATCAAAGATGATATCTTCCAGTAATCAAACTTTTCCAAAAGTGAGACGAATCCCATTAAATTCTACTTCCAGATTATAGCTTTTCTTCATGGAAAGAAGAGAGAACCACTGAAAGGAAAGGAAGAATAACTGAGAAAAAACGTAATAGATAAAAGTAACGAACTAAAGTTAAGCATCGGCATTTAGCTCCTTGCCTTGAGTGTCAAGGTATCACCTTTACAACTGTACCGAAAACCCTTTGGAGCCCACATTCTCCTTTGCAAGAAAAGAACCAAATCCCTCTTACAAGTCCTTTATAAGACCCCATTCCTCAGACTTCTCGTGTACCTCCTGAAGCTCTCTTTCTTACATTCCAGTTTTTTGGGTTCTTTAAAACCCTTGCATCCCCTTTAAAGAACATCTTCCCAGTGTTCATACAAATGGCCACCCAGTTAAAGCCCGTGGTTACCGGGCTTTTGGTCCTAAACTTCTGCATGTGTCTCATCGTGGTGGCAATCGGTGGTTGGGCACTCAACAGAGCGATCGATCATGGCTTCATTATCGGTAAATCATCATTATTTTCAAGGTTACTCTGTTATGAAAACCCCATGAACATCCCAATTGATCACTTATTGCATATTTAGAAGTAAACACATCCTGTTAGTCATGCTAGGCATCGAGGGGAGCTATTTTTTTTTTTTTTTTTTTTTGCAGTTTTAATCATTTTTATGCCCACATGATATGCGTCACATGAATGTGCCTAGTCTTGGGCTGCATTTACCGGCCCAAGGGTAAAACTAAGCCTCATGTTCAGGACTAGAAAGCAATTGGATGGGTTCAAGCGCTAAAACACAATAGTGTGGGCTGGAGGCTCAAAAGGTAGATTTGGCTCAGCCTGTTATTCCAAATGTACTCGTAATTTACATGGGTGTCATTAAAATATACCTACATAATGCACGACCATAAGTCTGGATAACTGGTGTTGTTACACAAGGAAAACTAGGTGGCAGCCCGGGTCCTTTCACTCAGGATCTTCTATGGCCGTTAACATACTGCATGCGTTTATAGTTTATAGTGCAACACGTAGACCAAAAATTGAGAACCACCCCAACAAATTTGATTGTTTGGTTTACGTGTTGCACTGTAAAAATGATGCAGTGCGGTAAAGGTACTTTAACGGCAGTAGAGGATCCTCTCTCGGGTCTTTTACTCCCATGGGGGTTGGAGACGGCCTCATGTCCATTGCTTTCAGAGGTCATGGATTAAACTTGGATAGGCCCTAACCCAGCCCAAGCCCGGATTCTCATTTCTCATTTCCAGTTGTAGTCCTTCATGCCATGCAACTTCAAAATCCCATCATTTGTCAAATAAATTACTGTTATGCATATATGTTGACTAATAATACTTTTTCAACTGAGCACTTTTTTTTTGGACGTTTTTAACTCCAACACACCACATGTCAGCTTATTGTTCATCACAGAGGCTCACAGACACTTTTTCATCACAAAACATTTGTTTCCTTGTAATTATTGTTTGTTTTACTATTCTCCCCTATGCTATATGATGATGTTCCCGCAGGATCCTCTCCAGCTCGTAAGACGTCTTGAAGCCCATATGTACCTCCAAAAAGCTAAAAGGATCATCTCATAATTTTCTGGTCTTTAGGAGACATCCACATACCCAAAAAAGTGAACATCTTTTTTTGGGGGAGCATACGTCTTCTGAACACCACAAAATTATTTGTGGGCAGAGACAATCTTAATTGTCCAAAAAGTTGAAAAACACCCACCTTAAAAAAGTGAAAAAATCACTTTTGGGGGGTACGTGTGCGCTGCCGGACATTACAAGACGTCTTCCCAGCAGGAGAGGATCTTAACCTGACCAGATGATATTCATTCATTCATCTGATGGTAAATGCAGGTCCAGGCCTTAAACTTCCAGCTCATTTTAAACCCATCTACTTTCCAATGGGAAATGCTGCCACCGGATTCTTTGTGGTGTTCGCGTTGATCTCCGGAGTTGTCGGTGGTGCATCGGCCCTTGCCGGAATCCACCACATTCAGTATTGGAATAATTCTGACAGCCATCTGTCCGCAGCATCAGTTGCTATTGTGGCTTGGACTCTTACTCTCCTATCCATGGGGTAAGCTGCTGTTAATCCTAATTGATGTTCTTCTCTCTTAATTTTAGTTTTGTCACATGTCCAAGGTCATTAAGGCACATATTAAACAAGCTTGCATGGTTATTTATCACTTCACTAATTTAATTTTTTGTATTATACGTGTAGCTTGGCCTGTAAAGAGATTCAGCTCCACATCAGGAATGCACGTTTGGTAAGAGTTACAACAAATTTCTTTCTCTGGTTTTCATCTTTTTCAATAAGTTATAAGATGGAACTTTTCTTTGGTATGGATAAATGAGACAATTGGATTGTTGGATCTTGCAGAAAACAATGGAAGCCTTCCTATTTATTCTTTCGGCTACACAGTTTTTATACATTCTCGTCATTTATAGAGCTTCGAATTCGACTTCCACAAGGAGATAAAGTTGACAGTTAATTTGTGGGAGCTTGTGGTGTTTGGGTTGTTGAGTTTTTCATTTAATGTTTCGTCCTCTTCTTATATTCATGATTTACACCAATTTATTGCCAGATTGTTGTGTGGTGGTTTGATGGATTGGATTTGTTGTAACTTAAAGAAAATTAATGTACAAAGACTATTTCATGAGTGATTTTTCTTCATTTATAAATATCCTCTTGTACCAACTTCATTTTTACCCATTGGCTAGGCCTACCTGGTTTTATCAATGGAGATATTTTCCATTCTTCACCAAATGATAAGAGTGAAGTCTCTAATAATCCAGGTTATATATGTCATGGCTCAAGTCTGATTGGCTTCTCAAGGCCTGGATTACTGAACCTTCTTTGAGGAATCACTCAAGTCTTGTTGTTGGGTTTTTAGAGAGAACGATTATGGAAAGAGTTCTCAAGATGGGAAGTAACTCACCCAAGAAGTAGGGAAGGTTAACTCTTTCCGGTTATAATTGAAAGTGTGAAAGCATTTGTGATGATTTAGCAACGATTGGAAAGCCTGGATTTGACAAAATTAAGTATTTCAGCTTTTAAATATATAGTATCAAAATATAAGATTTAATTTGTTGCTATATCAATTAAGAGTGAATTAACAAACTCTCCCAAGTCCCAAAACCTTAAAGTGTTAGGAAATATATGAAGAAATATACATCAACACCCTCAGGATCAATAATGTTTTCTCTTGGGAACACTTGGGGAGCCAGTGTGAGTCACAGCACATACGTACGTGCACTGCCAACACATGCAAACTCATCCACTACTGCATCTGGGAGAATATATTTGCTTCCATGGGGATTTGAACTCATGACCTAACTTGGCTTTGATACCATTTTATAATTGTAAATTAACCAACTCTCCCAAAACATTAAGGTGTTAGGAGATAAATGAATTAATATACTTCTACACTGTCATGCTTAAGCTCCTCAGACCTTGACTCGGCCAACTCAACAAAAATGTCTTATTTATGAAAAATCGATCATATTGCTTTAAAGTGTTGTGCAAAGGTTTAACCACACCGTTCATTTTCAAGCTGATGATATTCCAAATGCCTCAGTTGTAGGAATTATTGCAGATTTTCAAGACTAAGGCTGGAATTTCCAGACATTAACTTGTGCATTTTCTCATATGAATGAAGATTCAACTAAGCATATGTGTCTTCACTTGGATATGCTGATTCAGATATAATAATGGCTGGTAATGATGAACAATACATTGAGAAGTTAAAGATGTATCATTTCCATAGTAGAAATATCCCTCATATACCATGTGGTGTGATTTAAGCCCAAACCACACAGACAATACTCTCAATGTCATATATAAATCAATAAACACATACAAGATTTTTACGTGGTTCAGCCAAGATACCTACATCCACAGGATGAGAGAGATCCAAGTGCCTATGAGTGGGAAACATTTAAGAGTTATACATCCCTTTATCAACCTATATTTCCTAACACTTTAAAAATCATACAATAATAACCCAAAGACAATTCATGTATGCTTTTATACCCATTCTTTCAAAAGCTTCTCAAAATCAACCACTCAATTGACTCCTGTTACATTATAGCCACCACATAGGAATCCTAATAGGTTGATAAATCTTTAAAAATTCTACTCCTTCACATACAAGGAAAAGTGACCAAATCAACTCCCAAATTAATTCAATTTCTTTTTGGAGATTTAAATCTCATCTATTAGATTTCTTTCTAATCCAATGGTTGAGAAAAATGCAACCTGTGGGTTCCAATAAACTCAATATATTGAATATTTTGTTAGTCCTAGAATTGAAGAAAAATATTTACCTATCAGTTAATTGACTAGAGATTTTCTTTGCAAGTTTGAGTTCTTGTCAAATGGTTTCATGATTGAGGAAAGGAGTTTTGGAAGTTTACTAGCCAGCAGTAGTAGAAGGTCTATACACTGTTGAGGAGGTGAAACAGGCATTGTTCTCAAATTGGAACGAAGATGAGTTTAAAAGATCTATGGCACTAGCATCAACGGCCTCCCCAAGAGAGTTTTTAGTGTCGAAAATTATAAGTGCCATTAATGCTATTTATTTTTATATACATAATAATTATCACTATCGTGTTATGTATATGATATAATTGTGACAAACAATAATTTGTTGACCATTAATGCTTTAATGGCTTTCCTTCATAGCTGATTCCATATTAAAAATCTTGATTAATTAAAATATTTTTTGGGAATCGAGGTGGCATGTTGTCAAAAGGAAACTTCTCTATCTCAAAGAAAATATATTCTTGAAATTTTGGATGAAACCGGTCCCCTTGGGACACATCCTATAGATTTTCCTATGGAAGAGAATTTGAAGCTTATTTCTTGTGATGATGATCTTCATGGAAATTTCTTTTAATATAGGTGTTTAGTGTGATGCTTCATCTATCTTACCACTACTTGGCCTGATATAGCCTATACTCAGTTTAGATTCTTAATAAATTCATGCACAAACCTTGTAAGCCCTATCTTAATGCTGCCTATTATGTTCTTTGCTACCTCAAATCTGCTCTTGGCAAAGGGATATTGATGTCTTTTAAAAGTACCCTTCATAATAAGGCATTCTTTGGTTCAAATTAGGCTAGTTGTATTGAATCTTAGTCGTCAATTACTAGGTCTCGACATTACCACTAATCCAATATTCCATGAACGTACTAAAACTATAGAATTGAATTTTCATATTATGCGACAACAACTTCAAGTTGGTATTATTCAAAATGTCTACACTCCTAAGTTGTAATTGGATGATGTCTTTACTAAAACTCTTGGGAGAGATCAATTTCATTTTTTGGCATCCAAGTTATATGTTCATGATATTCGCGCTCCAACTTGAATGGAAGTATTAACATAATCTTTGGTGAGCAATACTAAATCCTTGGGATTCCTATTAATCTTACATTGGTTAAATTTTCTTTTTATATTGAGAGCATTGTTTATAAATAAAGGTGTGGCCCTATGATTAAAATATATGAGAGAATAATAATGATAGATTTATCACCATGGACATGAAATTCTATAATTAATGTCGTGAAATCCTAGAGGGGAGGAGTGGATAGGATTATATCAATTCTTTTTAAATTATTTCCAAGTGTTCACACTACCAATTTTTATAGTTTACAATATACATGTCTCAATTTATGAAAGTGTGATGGTTCCTTTTAATTAAGTAAGCAGTATGTTTGTTCAATTTGCTCATAAAATAAATATAAATGCAAAATAGAAATTGATGCATTCACACACAAGACAAAGTTTATAGTGGTTCGGTCAAATCCAGGCCTATGTCTACTATCCAAAATCTCACATATGAGCTATTTTAATTTTTATTAATAGTTCACACACTATTACAGAAAAATTAATAAACTCAACAATATATCACAACTCAGTGAACTCCGGTCATTATCAATACAAACTTGGTGGCTCCGACGAGTGTAAACAAACCTCCAGTGACTCCAATGAAAGTAGAATCAAATAAGTAATGATTTAAATGACAAGAAATTCAATTCCCACGAAAACGTCTGTCTAGCTATAGATTGGTTTTCCGATTGTAAGCACAATACAAATTTCTTTAAGCTTTGTTCAAGTGAGGAATCTCAATAAATGCATATATGTAGACTGATATGCAAGTGGTCTCACATTATTTAATCTGTACTAACAATTTAGAAATATGTTCTCAAAGATTTTCCTCTAAATACATTGTACCAGATGAATAATTCCTATTAATGTGATTGCCTCAAGTTAATGTAATGTTCCAATTAATACCACACTCAATCAATAATCCAAACAATAAAGATTCAACTACCTAGCTCAATATTCACATAAATATGAAGCTAAGGGTAGAGTTACCTCGTGTTACGATTTCAAAACATGGAGCTTTTGGAGGGTTTAAATATTTGAAACCCTAATGCACGATCTTCTTTCGATTTTTATACTAATCAAGTTCAAGAGATCGTGGATAAACTCACTTAATTAGTAAAGATAAGAGAAACATTTCCCTTTTCGCATAAACACAAACCCTAACCTTGTCTTGAAGATATTTTTCAGTAACCAAGTGTAGATTGATTCACAACTTATTCAAATGCAAGGGTTATATCCCCTTTTATAGAGTTTTAGAAACCCTAAAAGGTTTGATTCACAACAGTCACAAAATCCCCCAATTTTGAAAGTTTTCGCTCAAGATTTCATTGTAAAAATCTTTTTAAAGCCTTGAGATTTATCCTAAAAAGCTGGGATCGATCATGGGGTCAAGCCTGAGCAAAAACAAAATTGTTTCTAATTGGGATCAATCTTGGGTTTTCTGGGATCCTAAACCTCTAGAAATCCTAATAAAGTGTTAAAAGACTTGGGGCTTGCTCCTAGAAGTTTTTGGATCATTCTAATACCTTTGGAACATGTTCAAATGACCTTGACAACCCTCTTTATGGACCTTTACATAAATTTTACAATTTAATCAAAATTTAGACCAATTTTAAGTGAGTTTCTCCTCTAGGTCCATAGGTGGTCTTCTAAACACACCTAGACTAGGTTTAGTCAAACACACTCACACCACACACTTTGTCTTTAGTTTTTATCTTTATATACCTATGTGGATTTGAAGCATGACTTGTTAAAGCTTGTATCCTTGCTCTTAAGACTTCTCTTAATAATCATGAAGGTTCTTGTCTCTTCTTTAGTAGATCTAGATCCAATCTTTAATGTTGCTCTTTGATTGACTTTGAATTGGACTTAAACTAGGAGTTACATACTCAATATGATATAACATTACAAACCATGTAACCTACTACAAACTCAACTACATATACCCTTTCACCTTCCTCTTTTGGTGCAGTAGGATTAGTTAGGGAACCACCTCCAAAGTGATTTGACATTAGTCTTATCTATGGTACCATGCATAGGTCCTAAGAAGGTATTTTCAAACATCTTAAGTCTTCTTTGGTAATGAACTTGAAAAAAAAAATGATAAACCATAAGAAGAATATGATCATAACTTTGGTTTTATGTGTCCATCTTTTTCCTCCATTGTTGTCCTCTTGTATAAAAGAGGAGAAGAGGATCACCATCTTGTGGTTCAGTTCGGTTTGGTGCGTGTGTTCAAAAAAAAATTTTTCCCACAAACCCTCTCTCTTCTTCTAGAAACTCTCAACTCTTTGGAGTCCATCCCTTATTTGTAAGGTGAAGAATGGATTTCTACTTGAGCAATGTGGGACCAAAGTTCCCCAAAACAAAACATTGTGATTTTATTTTTGGAGGGAACAAAATTTGGATGAAATAACATTCATTTGTTCTTCAAACCCAAAATTTGTTAAATTACAACAAAAGTCTGTGTAGAATATTCTATTTTGGATCTTCCCAAAAGACAACTTCATCACTGGCTGCATGATCCTATAGGATCTTAACCATCTAACTCAATGGTTGAATTCTCAATTATATAACAATTAGGGTAGTTAAAGTAGTATCAAGCTTCATTTGCGGTCAATCATATACGAGAAAATTCTCTTAATTGCAGAGAAAAAAGTGTCATTTTTCCTTAATAGTTATAATGATCCTTTCCTTAACAGTTACAATGATCTTATATTTATTTCCATAAACATGGGGCACATTGCATGCCCATAATTCCAAAAACCCCAAAAGTCGTAAAATAGATCAACCATTTTGGGCTCACATGTAACCCATAAGATGATCAGGAGCCATCAAGTTAACTGTTGGTGTCAAAGATGAAGTATTCCATGAATCAAACTTGTCCAAAGTGAAATCATTCACATTAAATTTTATTTCCAAATTATTGCTTTTCTTCATGGAAAAAAGAGAGAATAATTCCAAATTATTGGAATTTAGTACTTGCCTTGAGTTCCAAGGTATCACCTTTACAACTGCACAGAAAACCCTTTGGAACCCACGTTCTACTTTGCAAGTAAAGAACCAAATCCTCTTTCAAGTCTTTCATAAAACTCCATATATGCCTCAAACTCTTGTCTTGTATACCTCCTAAGTTCTCTTTGTTACATTCCATTCTTTGGGTTCTTAAAGCCCTTACCTCCCCATTGAAGAACATCTTTCTAGTGTACATACTACCAATGGCCAATACCTAGTTAAAGCCCATGGCTACTGGGCTTTTGCTCCTTAACTCCTGCATGTATTTTGTCGTGGCAATGATCAGTGGTTGGGCACTCAACAAGGCAATCAATCATGACTTTGTTATTGGTAACTCATTAATATCATCACTATTACTAGTATTTTCAGGTTACACCTTACGAAGACCTCCATGAACATCCCAAATGATCACCTATTGCACATTTAGAAAGGAAAACTTGCAAGCGACTGTCATTAGCCATGCAAAGTATCGAGAAGATGCTGATTTTTCACAATATTAATCATTTTTATTCTCACATGATATGCATCCGATGTACAAATGCATCACACTTATTCTACGCTGCATTTATCAACCCAAGGACCAAGTAAACAAATTAGATCTCTACCAAAAAACAAATTAGATGGGCTCAAGCCTGAATTGCTGATGTAGTGGGCTGGAGATTCAAAGGTTGATTTGGCTCAACCCATTATTTTGAATATATTCATAGTGTACGTGGATGTATACCTATATAGTGCACAACCATCCAGCAAGAAGTTTGGACCATTGGTGTTGTTACACATGAAAAACAAGGCGGCATACCAGGTCCTTTATGCCCATGTGGACTGGGAACGACCTTGTCCGATTCTCTTAGGCCATGGCTTGAGCTTGAAGGCCCTAGCCCAGCCAAAACCTAGATATTGCCTAAAAACCCATGTTAAAGGACAAAAACCCATGCTTTTTGTTCATCGTACTACATAAAAACACAATAGATCTTTGTTTGCCTAAAAGATCTGTTGTGGCAAATTTTGATGTGACTTACTGCATATGAACAAAAAACCATGCTTTTGGTTCATGCTACCAAAATCCACATCAAATCTTTGCTCATTACAGTGCTAGACCTCATGCCCATGCAAGTTGAAGGGCTCATAATTTGCTAAATAGATCATTGTTGTACTCATATGGAGACAAATGGTTGTAATTATTGTTTGCTTTATTATATTCATCCCTTATGCCACATGATGTTCATTCATTCATCTTATGGTAAACGCAGGTCCAGACCTTGATCTTCCAGCTCATTTTTCAGCCATCTACTTTCCGATGGGAAATGCCACCACCGGATTCTTTGTGGTGTTCACATTGATTGTCGGAGTTGTAAGCAGTGCATCTACCATTGCTGGAATCCATCATTGGTGCATAGAATGGAATTCCAACAGCCTACATCCAAATCATCAGCCTCTGTCATTGCTTGTTACACCTTTGAAGACTACAATTCATAGACACTAGTGTATTTGCTCATATG
The DNA here is from genome assembly GCA_025762735.1 of Platanus orientalis. NCBI lineage: Eukaryota > Viridiplantae > Streptophyta > Magnoliopsida > Proteales > Platanaceae > Platanus > Platanus orientalis. The sequence continues at coordinate 10,202 of JAOXJP010209347.1, forward strand.
AATGAAGATTCGGCCAATCTAATGTGTCTTCACTTGGATAGGCTAGTTTAACTACATCAATGGCTGGTAATGTTAAACAATACTCTTTGTCATGTTAGAGATGCTAAATTAATATGGTTGTTGTGCTTTTAAAAACAACCCTAGTATTTTACCAAAAGATCAGCCTTAATATTTCATCTTGTAGGATTTGGGCCCAAACCACACGGACAGTAATCTCAATGCCATAAAAAAAAAATAGAAAATAAATCAACAAGCATGCATAGGATTTTTATGTGGTTTGGCCAAGATGCCTTTGTGAACGGGATTAGAGAGATCCTAGTTTTTCTTTTTAAAGAATGAATTATACCGTGTTATTAATCCGCCATTCTCTTCAAACCCCATAAGACAAAACCTAGAGAATTACTGAAGACCCTTGCTTACAAAAGGCTCTCAACATCAACTCCCCATACATTATTACTTATATATAAGAACTCCATAGGTTGGGAAAAAAAAAAAAACCTTTTATTTGAGTTCTCCAAAAATACTGCTTCTTCAATGATATGGAAAAGAGATCAACAAGTCAATTTTCAAGTTAATTCAACTTGTATTTTGTAGCTATAAATCCCATCCATCGAATTACTCTCCAATCCAATGGTTGAGAAACAAGACACAAACACAATAAGTGACTTCCAATAAGCTCAATATATTGAATGTTTTGTTGGTCCTATAATTGGAAAAACTTATTATTTGCCACCTAATTGACTAGAGATTTTCTTTGTAGTTTTGAGTTCTTGTCAAATGGTTTCATGATTGAGGAAAAGAGCTCAAGGAGTGTACTAGCCAGGGGCAGTAGGAGAGAAGGTCTCTACGCTCTTAAGGATGTGTAGCATGCATTGTTTTCAAATTGGATGAGTTTAGAAGATCTATAGCACCAACATTAAGAGCATCCTCAAGAGAGTTTTAGTGTCAAAAATTTATAAATGTGAATGCATGCATGAAAGAAACCTTATAACATGTGTACTAGTTGTGACTTGGATAGAAGTAGTGAGGAGAGACATGGCGGCTTGAATGGCGCTATTAGCCAGGGGGCTAGTAAGAGAAAAGGTTTGTACACTCTTAAGTAGGTGAGGCATGCATTGTTTTCAAATTGGAATGAGATGAGTTCAGAAAAAATCTATAGCACTAGCATCAATAGCATCCTCAAGAGAGTTCTTTGCTTAAAAAAATTAATAAATGTTAATGCATGAAATAAACCACATTGTGCGTACTAGTTGTGATTTGGATAGAAGTAGTGAGGAGAGACATGTGGAATTGTGATTTTATAGTAGATATAGCCCTAGATAAGGTGGAATGGCGGAATAAGGCTTTGTTGTTGTTGGGATAAGGCTTTGTTGTTGTTTTATTAGTGTAGTACTAGTTATCAAACGAGAGACTATTTTCATCAAAACCTTTGTTTAGGATTCATTAATTTATGAGTACATGCACCAAAATTTTCCAATTAGCATTTTTAATATTCTAAAGTGTTTGTTCATAATTATACACATTTTACATGGTTTTACCCTCTAAAGGTTTTTGAGATTTACACACATGGTAGAAAGGGCTTTGATAAAAAAATTCAGAGTGATAGTAATGGTTAATTTGCAAAGAAAGAATTTTTAAATCATTTAAGCAGTGATGATATAATTTTTAAATTAAAATCTCACACCAAATTTATCAATACTCTAATGTTG
>JAOXJP010209369.1:0-11908 GCA_025762735.1 Platanus orientalis
CTCCTTATCAGGCGGTGGGCACATCAGCGCCAAAAAGTGAATATGTGCCCCCCAAAAAGTGAAAATCACTTTTCATTGCTGATGTGTCCACCCCTGACAAGGAGCAGTGATGAGTGCTTGTTAAGGGAAGCGTGCATAAATCGATCCCACCCTTGTGCAATGTCCCATGAGGTGAGACACAAAAGGGGCCCTTATGTGACCCACCACCCTGGCTTGGCTTGTGTGTGCATAAAATTCAAGCACAATACGTGTGTAGGGATGGGGAGTGGTTGCATCAGCACCGAAAAGTAATTTACATTTTTTGGGGTACGTGTTTAACATTTTTTATGCTGATGCAAGCACTACTAAGTTTTTGCACATACATTGTACACTAACTTTGTGTGCACAGAAGCCAAGGGGCCACCACGATGCACGACAAAGGGGGTGAAAGCGCATTCACCTTACTTTTCGGGCCGGTGGCGAAAGAGTGACAGGGTACTCGATTCTGCCCTCGTTGAACTCGTTGCTTTTATAATATTATCGGAGTTCCACTGTTCCAGATATAAATAAAAAAAAGAACCACAAAATTTCCATTAAAACCCTTCTACCCAAACCAAATCCTGAGCTTCCGTATAACCAGCTTCAATCCTCTCAGCCCCAACCCTCTTCCACCAATAATATATCTCCTCTGTCTCTGTCTGTGTCTGTGTCTCCCTCCCCCGCTGACCTATCAGTGGCACCAACTCAGCAGAAGAGGAGAAATTAGGCCAAACCATCTCTCTCCGCAATCGTCTTCGTCCCAACGCAAGATTGGAGAATTAAGCCGGATCTATTGCTCTGCGTGTGTTTGTGCAACGGAAGATCAATCAAACCATGGGGTTTGAAAAAGAAGCAAGTTCATCTTCTCATGGCCTTCGACCTCTACCGAGAGAAGACACGCCCCTTCTTGCCAAGTCCAAGCTTCTCTCGTCCCAACCCAAGACCTTCGCCAATGTCTTCATCGCAATCGTGGGTGCCGGCGTGCTTGGCCTCCCTTACACCTTCAAGAAGACCGGCTGGGTCTTGGGTCTCCTCATGATCTTCGCCGTTGCCATCCTCACCTACCACTGTATGATGCTCCTAGTCCACACCCGCCGAAAACTCGAATCCCTCCAGGGCTTCTCCAAGATCACCTCCTTTGGTGATCTAGGATTCACCGTCTGCGGCCCGATTGGGAGGGTCGCCGTCGACGTCATGATCGTTCTGTCCCAAGCCGGGTTCTGCGTCAGCTACTTCATCTTCATCGCCAATACCTTGGCTCATATCTTCAATTCCTCCCTATCCACCATTTGGGGGTTTAAGCCAAAGACCCTTTACATCTGGGGGTGTTTCCCCTTCCAGTTAGGATTAAATTCGATTCCTTCGCTTACCCATCTCGCCCCTTTAAGTATTTTTGCCGATGTTGTCGATATCGGAGCGATGGGTATTGTGATGGTAGAAGACGTGTTCATTTTCCTGAAACAAAAGCCTGTGTTAGAGGCATTCGGGTCTCTCTCTGTCTTCTTCTACGGCCTGGGCGTGGCTGTCTACGCCTTCGAAGGGATCGGAATGGTTTTGCCATTGGAATCGGAGACCAAAGACAAGGAAAAATTCGGGAAAACTCTGGGCTTGTCCATGTTGTTCATTGCTTTGATGTATGGGGGATTTGGAGCTCTGGGTTACTTTGCTTTTGGGGAAGAAACCAAGGGCATAATCACCATCAACCTAGGGAAGGGCTTGGTGAGCAATTTGGTGCAAATGGGTCTGTGTATAAATCTGTTCTTCACGTTACCTATCATGATGAACCCTGTATATGAGGTGGTAGAAAGACGGTTGTGTGAAGGGAGGTATTGCCTGTGGTTGAGATGGACGATGGTTCTGGTGGTGAGCTTGGTGGCCTTGTTGGTGCCTAATTTTGCCGACTTCCTGTCTTTGGTGGGAAGCAGCGTGTGCGTTGTTTTAGGGTTTGTGTTGCCTGCTTTGTTTCATTTGTTGGTGTTCAAGGACGAGATGGGGTGGGGAGGATTGCTTTTGGATGGGGTGACAGTGGTTTTAGGGTTGATTTTTGCGGTCTCTGGAACCTGGTCTTCTCTAATGGCGATTTTCGCTCCCAAGGTCTGAGAAGACCTTTTTTTAGATTGCTTTTTCTTTTTCTGTATGTGAGTTTGTGTGATATGTTTACAATCATAAACAACTATCAATGAGTGGTCGGTGTAATCTCTATTTATCTTAATTCACCGAATACGATGGTGGTCGTCTTGTAAGCCTTCGTATCTTCAGTCTTAAAAAAGTTCAATGGTTGCCGGATTCACCATGAACTACAGTTTTGCTTTCCGATGAACTGAATAATAATAATTCTTAAAGACCCTCTATTTGTTTCTCTCAATTATGTGATTGATGAAGTAAATGAGTTAGATTCATGTATTATATGTTTTAAGTTCATGAATGTAGTGAACAGAGCTACAAACAAAATTGAATTAGTGAAGTGAATTGAACGAGCTAATGTTGAGTCAAATCAATGTAATTGGATTCACAAATCAACCCATGATGCGTGAATGGTAATCTTCTTAGATACAATCTAAATATGTTTTGGGGCACCATGAGGGAGAAAGAAGGCACCATCAAAGTTTGCCAAAGGATCTTCTCCTGCCAGCCTACGACCTGCCAAAGTCTTGTCTAATAGGTGGCAGGAGATGATTGGCGGGAAAAAGTGTATTGCATTTTACTGCTCAACAATTCCATGCACTCTATAATGTTTAGCATTTCCATGCCTGTCTGGTTGCCATGACAAAATTTTCTTGAAAAATCATTTTTAAGTTGTTGGGTTGCTATAAAAAGTTGGTTTTGTCATGTTTTTCTAATGATTCTCATCTTTTCTTTTCCTTTCCTCTGTACAAAATTCAAGGCATCCAGAGCTACATACAAAAACTACTGGGTAAGTTAAGCTTACATTGTATTTGTATTTAATTAGAAGGAGGTGCATTTATTGTGCCGCGTGGTGGTTATTACTCCCATGAGAGAAACGAAGCAAATACTAACAGTGGAAATGTCAAATTGTTTGTGGATGCTTGCCCACTAATCTGGTAAAGTCGTATAGACCATGTGCAGAAACAATAATCTTTATTATCGAGGATTAATAGAATAAACCCAATGCTAAGCTTTACACCCACGATGATAAACCAAGGGCAAAAACTAGTATTATTCTTTTCGAGGATTGATAGAATAGATGGTAGTCAATGTGCAAGAATTGTTGGATTGGAACTTCTTTTTCCTCCATACATAGGATCTACAATCCTGGGCTCTAGAATCTAATATATTCTAGCAATCTTTCAGATTAAGAGTCCAATCTTATGTTTTTGCAAGCGGCTACAGCCAAGGCTATAAGACCATGTCTCCATCCATTATTACCTTTATTAGAGAAGTCATGTCATGATTAGAAAAAGTTTCAGAGTTTGCTTCAAATGCTGTAGAAATATATATATATATATATATATATATATATATATATATATATATATATAAAATTCTGAAGCTTCAACTGTATATAGATCGGCCTGGTAGTTTTACGTGTTAAGTTGTCAGTAGAAGAGTGTATTTGATTATTTTTGTAATTGTGTTAAGTGAAAAAATTGGTTTCTGTATTTCACATCCCATGTTGATACTGTATACTGTTTAAGGTACCGACTGATGGAGGTGCATTTAATGCGTTACATGTATAAAAAGTAATATTTGACAAGGTGCCAACCATTCTCGGGTAGCTGCGACATGTATCTTCGAGGGCGATATCACCTGCGACGCCTCGTGGGGCAAAATACAGTGGGGGTGGGACCCATTCACTTTTGGAAGTGAATGGGTCCCACCCTACTGTGTCCTGCCTCACAAGGGGGTGTGCAGGTGATTTCATCCTGCTCATCCCCCGCCGCCCCCCAACACACACTATAAACAACGCAAACGTAAAGCATTTGCCAACCAATTTAAAAGACAAATTAATAATCACTTAAGACCTGTTCAAGCACACGGCCTTTGCTTTCTTGTGTTCTTGACACTTTCGTATTTAGGTGCTGCTAACATGCAGATGAAATCATTTGTTTTTCAATAATTACATCAACCATCCATAATTTTCTCAACGAGAAACTTTCTATTCCATTTTATACATGAGAAAGTTTAACATCTTACTCCAAATTCAACCCCCAAAGCACAAATAATAAGGAATATATGATAGATTATTGAGAAGGTTACACGAAAAAAATATTTCTATACTGACGAGAAAAAAAAAATCAGATTTGCAGAAATACAGAGGTAACTCCTAAAAAAATGCTGTAGCATCCAATCATCATTGCAGATTAATATAGCACACCCAAGAGAATGAAAAGAATGAAGCAAACACCTACTCACCCTACCCACATGAACAAGACCTCACAAAAAAGAAAACTGAATAAGCACATACGGATTCAACACTGAGTTTAACTGGCTAGAAAGCACCCCACTTATCTGAATCTCTCCTCGGAGTTTGACTATCTGATATGGTTTTAAATGGCCCCGTTGAGCCAAAAGGATCAGTGTCATCAAAAGATGGGAATCCTCGACTGTGGTCAAAGTCTCCCATGCTGCGGATGGAGTCGAACCTTGTAAGGCCCTCGTGTGGAGGGAAAAATCCAGTGTCCTGCATGCTTAAGGAATCAAACCTTGAGAAGTTGTCAAAGGAAGGCTCCTCTGATCTCTCACCATACCTTGGTGGGGAGTTGCCAGAGTTAAATAGGGGACTGCCAGGAACAGAATCACCAAAACTGAATGGGCTCTTCTTCTGGAAGATGCTATCTGCCTGTGGGGAGTCTGTTCTTACTGGGTTTAGACTCAAGTCACCAGAAAAGAAAGAGTTTTCTTTGTGCCTCTCATGATCCAGGTCCTGCAAAAGGACATCAATTAGAAAAAATAAGCAGGGTAACAATTCAAACACTTACTAGCAATTTTGGACAAGGTCCAGGTCCATAGCATGTACAACAAAACAATGAAATTTGCAAACCATATCCGAAATTTGGTAGCAACAATGATAAGCAAATAAAAAATTACAAACTTAAAAGACAGAAGAAAAAATATTTTTTGGCATGAGAATAAATTAATTTTGGTCTCTTAGGTAATTTTCTACTGTTACTAGTTAGGTCCTGGACATCCCAGAGAGGTCGATGGAGAAATGGACCACCTCCTTGGGTGGTCCCCCCTTCCCAGATTTCTAAAGCAAAGAAGTTTTAGTCTCGGGACTCTCATGATGGGGGGTCAACCGTCGATGTTAGGGTTTGCGATAAGGAGGGCAATAGAAGGGGATACTCATACACATGATTCAAAATTTCAGCAAAAATTCTCGAAATTTTATCAAAATTTCCCTATTTCAAATGGTAATGAAATGAAATCCAAGGGGAATACAAAAAAACCAAAATTTCTTCGAAATGTCACTAAAAATATGTCGATATTAGCGAAACACTGACAAAATTTTGGCAAAGTTTCACTGATATCAATACTTTCGACAGGAATTATTATGCATGAGCTATACCCATCTTAAATCTATTGTTTGCTATAATTTTCGATCCATTGATTCTAAACCAAAAATAATAACTCCACTTAAAACCTTTCTAGTAACAATATTGTTTCATTTTTGTTTATAAAATGATTTCTTTTTAAAAATGATAAAACATATATTTATATAATTGAATTTTTTTTTTGGGAGTATGTATGCATAAGTTAGATATGTGCTACAAAAACTATTGTATAACTTAGCTATATAAAGTTTATTTACAAAATGACTAATTCAAGATGAATTATGACATATTTGGTAGTCATTTGTCTATAAAAATGACTAGTTGCCATTTGTTTATTATTTTAACTTATTTGTACATAATTTAAATGCTTTATATAGTTATTTGAGTCCAAAGTGTGTAATAATGCTCAACATAGATTGAAAATTTCATAACAGTTTACATCGAAATTTTCATAAATTTTACAATATTTCGAAACATTCTAGTGAAATTTCCCAAAATTTCCATAAATCCTCATGGCGAAAAATTCATCAAAATAAAAAATTTGAACCTTGCTCATACAAAGAGGTGTACTATCGAACTTGGTTTGGCCTGACATTCCTGCTCTGAAGGTGATGAGGGAGAGGAAGCACACAGTGATTTTGTTCAACTGCAAGGATCTGGAACCCAGGCTATTGAGGAAGCACTCGTGTCTGGTAGGTCGTGTGGTGGGACAACAGATGAATATAAATGCCCTAAGGCTATGGGGGAAGAAGGCCTAGAAACTCTCCGGTGAACTCGTGGTTCAATATCTTCCAAAAGAGCTTTTTCTTTTCACTTTCCCCTCTGAGATGGAAGCAAGAAGGGTCCTACGGGAGGGTGGAGGAATCCTTTTGGATGTATGGCATCCAATTGTTGGTAGCAATTGGAAGAAAGGGGAGGAAGATAGGAAAAACATTTGGGTTTTTGGGTCACTAATCCATTTTTGGGGAAGAACTACTTTTGAGGCCATCAGTGAGTTCTGTGGGGGTTCACAACCAGCTGGAATCCAAGGAATGGGTAGAGCTTCAAGTTTGCCAGCCGGAGTTGGCTCTCAATGCAGTGTGGTCATCTAATGGAGTGCTTGGATATAGGGTCGCAATTTGGAAGGAGTTGTCAAAAGTGATGCCGTTGAGTAAAATGATTGGTTCAAAGCCTTCGGATCCTACTACTAGACGACTAGAATATGTTCGGCGGGGAGATGGTGGACATTCAAAATTTGAACTGTACGAAGTTGAGCTCGATAGAGGTCGAAGAGGAGGGATTCTGAAAGGAAGGCGAGACTTGAAGGCTAAAGATGGTCGAACCTCCAAAAATCTATATCGGTTGAACCGGGTGGACCATGGCTAAAAAATAAGCAATGTAGATAAGGGGAGACCTTTTCTTAATGGGCCTAAGTTGGATCTTGAATCCCATTCGAAGCGTCCTGGCTTTTGTGGGCCGAGGATTAGGGGTTTTAGGAATGACCCCTTTACAAGGGACCGATCTCTTATGGATCGACCCAAGTATCGAGATGGATGAAAAAAATCCAAGCCCTGGAAGATCAAAAGGGGCAATTGACCTAAAATGAGACGTCAAGGCAAGGATAGGAGACTTAAAATCGTTGTGAGGAAAAAGCAAGGGGGGAAACTAGTCATGCAAGCAGAGTGGAAGGTGAAGAACCCTCAGGGCGATGGCTTTGATCGGCTTGGAAGTCTGGACAAAGGGGATTCAAATAAAACCCTTGCATTGTTCAATCAAAGGAAAGGAGTTCGGAAGGGAAGGGGAAAGCTAAAATTCGTTCTTAGGCTTCCTCAGAGGAGGAGGACAATGATGGTTGGTGTTACTCTCTTGAATCTGCATCACATGGGTCTCTCCAGGAGGATATAGTGTCAGGGGAAGGATGCAATAGGTCAAAGGGGGATGGGGAGCCCACAAATGAGATTTGGGACATTAAGAAGCGATCGGAGGAGGATGTGGAAATTTCGAATGGGCAGGAGGAAACCAGATATCAAAAGTGGGGGGATTATTCTTCAGATGGTGGAGTTTGAGGAGGACGAGATTGCGGAAGTGGAGCTGTTGTTGATGCTCTCCCCCCCCCCTTCGGTGCAGTCGAAATGGATGACTAAGAAGGTGGCTAAGGTGAAAAGAAGATTGGGATGCACGTTTACAGGCCTAGAGGGCAGGATTGAAGACTTCTTTTGGGAGATTGAAAGACGAAAAAGATGGAGCCTTAGAAAGTCGACATGTATTTTTGAAAGAGAATGACTGTCTGTTTTGAGACAAACCTCTAAAGGCATGCCATTGATTGACACATGATGTGTTTTTGAATTTAATGTCTTTTATTGACCACCTACTTTTTCAACAAAACACTTTTTTGGACCTTTTTACCCTCCAAAACAACAAATGTCTGTTTATAATTCACCATATACACTATAGAGGCACTTTTATCACAGAACATTTGCTTCAATTTTTGATAGGCACAAGGGCGAAAGGAAGTCTAGGGAGCTGAAAAATTTAAGATCTGATATTAAATACGACAGAGAAGATAAAGGGAGAAGCAGGAAGAAGGGGAGGAGATGTTCAAACCAATATGTATCTCACGAGGGAGCCGACAAACTTTACTTGGAATATTAAGGGATTAGGGAGGGCGGATAAAAGATGGGGGATTCAGGATTTGCTGAGAAGGTGGTCTGTGGATATTCTCACAATTCAAGAGACAAAGGTTCGGCATTTGGGAAGAGGTTAGACTACTGATGTGTGGGGAAGGAGGCCTTTTGATTTTATTCATAAACTGGCGGAGGATACGGCGGGGGGAATTTTGATAGCTTGGGATAAGAATGTGGTAGAGGTGTTAGATAAAAAGATTGGGAAGTATTGGGGGTAGCCTATTTCAACCACCATATGTGGAGTCTTAATGAATTTATTGAAGGTATGGGCTTGGTGGACTTGCCATTATGCGGAGCCTCGTATACCTGGTCGAACGATAGAGAGTGAGTAGTCAGCTAGATTGCTTCCTCTTTTCCTCTGATTGGATGAAAACTTTTGCTTTTACTCAAGAGGCGCTCCCTCGAGCGTGGTTGGATCACGCTCCAATCTTACTTCACCCTATTGAGACTTCCTTGGGTCCGCGGCCTTTCAGATTTGATTTGATGTGGCTAGAAGTTCCAGGCTTCAAAGAAAAAATAAAGGCATGGTGGGAGGGGTTTGTGGTGGAGGGTTCTCCTATTTTCAAGTTTGGACAAAAGTTGAAAATGCTGAAAGTCTCTATAGTGAAGTTGAGAAAGGAGTTTGGAGTTTTAAAAAAAAAGAAGTTACCTTGCTTACGTAAATTGGAGGATTTGAATATCAAAGGGATGTCTTCAGGTTTAATGAGGAGAAAGGGGGAGAAAATAGTGATTGAAAGAGACTATAACCTTTTGCTGAAAATGGAAGAAATTTCTTAGTGGCAGAGGTCTCGGGCTACTTGGCTAAATGAGGGGGACAAAAACACAAAATTCTTTCATAATATGGCTAATTGGAGGAGATCTATTAACCAAATCAGTAGCTATAAGGTGTTGGGGCATTGGGTCTATGATCAAGCACATATTTGGGAATGTATTGAAAATTACTATATGGATTTGAATTGTGACCTTTTCCCTATCAGGCCTACTTTAGAGGGGGTGGAGTGGGCTTCGTCGGAGGAGGAGCAACAAGCTAGTCTTGAGTGACCGTTTTCTATTGAGGAAGTTTTAAATGCCCTTAATTGCATGGAGGATGACAAAGCTTTAGGCCCTGATGGCTTCCCTTTAAAGTTTCTCAAAAGTTGCTGGGATATGGTGGGAAAAGAAGTCATGCAAGTTTTTGATGCGATCTATGCTCAGGACCAATGGTGTAGGAGCCTAAGTGCCACTTTTATCACGCTCATTCCAAAAAAAAAAGGAAGCCTCTGAAGTGAAGGATTATCGGCCTATTAGTTTGGTAAGGGTGCCTTTACAAGCTTCTAGCCAAGACTCTTGCAATCAGACTCAAAGTTGTTCTTAGCTCAATTATCATGGAGACGCAAAGAGCTTTCTTACCAGGAAGACAAATTACTGACTGCTCCTTGTTGGCTAATGAATCCATTGACACGATGCTAAAAGCTGGATGGCCTGGCCAAGTGTGCAAGGATGATATGGAGAAAGCCTATGATCATATAAACTGGGGGTAACTTGATTGGATTCAAGAGCGTATGGGTTTTGGTATCAAATGGAGGAATTAGATAAGGATCTATATTTCTTCTCCTTCTTTCTCGGTGTTGGTAAATGGCTATCTTAAAGGATTCTTCAAAAGCAATCGTGGCCTGAGGCAAGGAGATCCATTGTCCCCTTACTTGTTCATCTTGGTGGCTGATCTGTTGGGAAGATTATCTGTAAAGGCTGAAGCTGTGGGTTTCTTTAAAGGGTTCTCGGTTAGGGAAGGGAGCCCTACTATCCCTTTCATTCAATTTGCAGACAACTCGTTGTTCTTACTCAAAGCGGACATGGAGGGTCTTAGAAATTTGAGGTGTATCCTATTGATTGTTGAGGCTGCTACGGGGTTGAAGGTTAATTGGAGCAAGTTGGCTCTCAGCCCGGTGGGGATTGTGCCAGAGATTGAGGAGATGGCTGAAGTCCTTGGGTGTGAAGTGCTCCCCTTGCCTACCTCTTATCTAGGACTCCCTCTTAGTGCAAAGTCGTATTCCATCTGGCTTTTGAATCCAGTCCTAGAAAGATTGAATAGGAAGCTGGCTCATTGAAAATGAACCTACCTCTCCTTTGGAGGGAAGCTGACCTTGTTGAAAAGTGTGCTTGCGAGTGTTCCCAATTATTTCTTATCCCTTTACAAGGCTTCGACTTCGATTATAAGTAAAATTGAAAGATTGCAGAGGGACTTCTTGTGGGGCTTGAGTCAAGGGAAGAGAAAGATTCACTAGGTGAGATGGGACAACATTTGTTGCTCGATACAGCAAGGGGGCCTGGGTATTCGCTTTATGAGGGAGATGAATAAAGCACTATTTATTAAATGGTTATGGCAATTCGGAACTAAAAACAATGCAATTTGGAGTTGCTAGATCCAATCCATTTATGGGGAAGATAGGTTTGGGTGGACCGCCAATTTGTTGGCAGGCCCTGTGGGGTGTGGAGTGTGGAGGGGCATTATGTTTGATCGGGAAGTGTTCTTCAGATCTATCAAGTTTAAAGTCAATAAGGGGAACAAGGTCAGATTTTGGTTGGATGCTTGGTGTACAAGGGAGCCTCTCAATGTTCCTTTCCATATTGTTATGGCCTGGCTACTGCCAAATCCGGGTTGTTGCAAGAGCATATGATTTGCTCAAGAGTCTTTTGCTCGTGGGATCTAAAGCTTAGAAGGAATTAGAACGATTGGGAGATGGAGGAGATGGGGCGTTTAATGGGACATTCTAGAAAATTATCTAGTGGGTGATCAGGAGTGTGGAGTGTGGAAGGGCATTATGTTTGATCGAGAAGCGTGCTTCAACTCTATCAGGTTTAAAGTCAACAAGGGGAACAAGGTCAAATTTTGGTTGGATGTGTGGTGTACAAGGGAGCCTCTCAATGTTCTTTTCCATATTGTTATAGCTTGACTACTGCCAAATCCGGGTTGGTGCAAGAGCATATGATTCGCTCCAGAGTCTTTTGCTCGTGGGATCTAAAGCGTAGAAGGAATTTGAATGATTGGGAGATAGAGGAGATGGGGCGTTTAATGGACATTCTAGAAAATTATCCAATGGGTGATCAGGAGTTGGAGGATGAGCTGATTTTGCCCCGTGATGTGAAGGGTGTGTACTCGGTCAAGTCAATGTATGATGCTTTGTTTATTCCAAAGCCGGATTGCTTCCCGAGGATTTGTGTTTGGAATCCCTAAATTTAGCCTAAATTTTCTTTTTTTGTGTGGAGGTTGTGGAGGGATAGAGATCCTACGTTGGATAATCTTATCCGGCATCAGATGATGCTTACTAATTGGTGTTGTTTGTGCATCCTGCGGGGGAATTAGCGGGCACTTGTCATTCATTGTCCTTGGGTATCTACATTTTGGAATTATTTCTTTAGCTGTTTTGGTGTGGAGTGGGTCCATCCGGGATCGATCAGAGGCTTCCTTAAGTGCTGGCCGGCCCAAAGATGCAGAAATTAGAGTAGGATATATAGGATGCTGTGGTGCTTAGTCCCGACGGCCCTTTGGTGGTCGATTTGGCGGGCTGAATGGTATAGTTCTAATTTAATAAAATGAAATGGGGTATTAAATTGTAAAGGAAAATAAAAGAACAGGAGAAAAAAGAAAGTTTCAAGGATAAGGGAGATATTCAAAATTGCACCAATTATCGTGGGATCAAGCTTATGAGCCATACAATGAAATTATGGGAGAGA
>JAOXJP010209380.1:0-11908 GCA_025762735.1 Platanus orientalis
TCTCTCTCTCTCTCTCTCTCTCTCTCTCTATATATATATATATATATATATATATATATATATATATATATATATCATTTCTGGTCAAAAGCTTATTTGATGTGGGAGAGGGATACCCATACTGGATACATTTGCCTTAGTTTGGTCCTGGTAGGAAGCTAGGAACTTTGTCCATAAAAAATAACCCAACCAGATGATTAAACATCTGACTTGTTGAATTCCTATGGACCGTCAGAAAAATATGGATAATGTTCCAAAGAAGACTATATGATGGATAATTAATTGTCAGTCTCAAAGTTATTGCTTTTGGTCTCATTAAATGCTGCAAAGTAAGAGTTTCTTTTTTTCTTTCTCCATTTCTTTGCTTTAAAGGGTAATGCCCTCAAATTGGTTGAATATCTTTGAAGGAAGCTAGAGATACCACTATTAACTATTGACCCTTGGCTAGCTTCTCTTGAACTGTAAATGTTACATAGCAATTGGGAATTGTTGTCCTTTTCGAGTCATAATTGAATGAGTATACAGTCATCATTGTATAACCTCTAAGTATTGTTTTTTTATTGGTGTCATTGTTAAACAATAAAGTTCTTAAACATGATGGTCACCCTGCTTGATTGAATGGTCAATATCCTTCCTTGGAAGTAGGGTAATGCTGTTAATTTGATTTGTTTGTTCCCCTCTTGCGTCCTTTATTCCAGGTTTTAATGCAGTTATTAACTAAAATCCTCTCAAGTGTTTTAAGTACCCCTTATCAAGAGGAGTATCCGGTTATAAATTTGTCGCCAATTATGAAATATGAAGTCCATGGACATGATCTGTATTATGTTGTGTGGGTGTATCTGAGTTTGATTACTTTAGTATTAATATAGAGTGATGGTTTCTTCAAGAAAGCACAATATAAGATGAGCCTAATTGTATTTTTTGTTTTAAAGTCTTTAACTGAAAGGTTTGTGTTTTGAACATAATTTCTTGTATTTCGCAGAAATGATTATGAGATGCTATTGGCCCTTGATGAGGACAATCACCAACATGTTGGTGCATCTGTCAATCAGATTAACAGCTTGCCACAGTCAACTGTCCAGGTATTTATTGTTTCAATTATAATTATTCTAGTTTGATCAATTATGAGGGAGCAATGCATTTAAAAGTGGTGTTAAGCAGTTAAGCCTGCAGATAATTTGCTGTTGATTGCTTCTGTTTCCCTTGTTTCACACAGACTGATAACTTTGAAGAAGCTTGTGCAATCTGCCTTGAAACCCCGACTACAGGAGATACCATTCGCCATCTTCCCTGCTTGCACAAATTTCACAAAGATGTAGAAACTCTATTCATCTTTTCAAACCAAGAAAATGTTTTCTAACTGAAAGAAATGAAACAGCAACTTATTAATTTGCTTGTTAATTGCAGTGTATTGATCCGTGGCTGAGAAGAAGAACATCATGTCCAGTTTGCAAGTCCAGCATCACTTAATTTGCAATAGTAACCGAGTGCTTCAAGCCATTGCATTGCAGCAGGTTAAGTTTAACTGCAAGCATTTCTCATGATGGATGTTACAGAAAACCACAAATCCTGCATTATTGTTCGACATTTGTGTAAATTGATCTTACATTGGCAGATCGTTTCTGCTACCTAGTTTATTTAGTGAAATTGATCACTGGTACTGAGCAAAGACCAGTGACCATTTGCCACTTGTAATTTTCTCTTAGAAAAAAAAAATGCTATGGAGACCACCCCCAGCGTTTGGAAACAGGGCAACATAGCACGGCAGTCTTCTTAGCATCATTCTTTTTCTTGCATCTTTATCTTAAGGAATCAGAGAAACAATTCAACTAATCAGAATCAGATAACTACTCAGAATATCAAGCTAATTCATAACGAACATCATTGATGTGTTTAGGAAACCAAAAACTGTCTCCTTGCCTAAGACTATACACTCCGCCTTAAATTTGAAGTGGGTTGGGATCAGTCAAACCAAAACGTGGAAAAAACAGTTGGGCCTGCTCTGTTTCTTGGGTTGTATCGAGAAATCCCAACATAATCCTGAGATTAGCCAACCCAAAGCCTAAGAGAAAAATGGGCATTGTTAGATGGATTGAGGGGTTGAGTCAAGATAGCCAGCCACCCTGCTGTAGAAAGAAGAATTCTACCCTCATTGTGTGACGTGTGAAACGGGGCTTTTTGTTTATAAGACACTTCGTCATCACTTTCTTTTCATGAAATATCTCTTAAGGGCAGAGTTCTACACTAATTCTGCTTGCCACAGCCTTGTTGTTCACCTTGCACACTCAAAACGTCGCGCAACTCATACTCTTCCATGTCACCAGACTACAATAAGGTACTACATATCAAATGATAAACTAACCCAGTCAGCATCAGAGTAAAAGCCAAATGACAGGAAACATGAGACCTTGTAAGGTAAGTAGTTCGATCCGTCTCAGAAATGTCTGAAGATACCTGAATGGAAGCATGGACTGTAAATGTTAAACCAGTTACATAAGTACATTTTGGCCAATGTAAGTACATAACAATTTACACATTGATTTGTATTTGAGTAATGCTAAGTTGGTCGCAGGAGATTTATGTACACAGTTGATTGAAGTTTCGATCCGGGATCAATAACGTCCATTAAATAGAGCAGCCCTTGCATGGGTCATAAGAAAGGACACAAATTGAGGGGCGCTAGTTATCTGATTTGTGATCTATTACATGCATATCAATTAACGTTACAAAAAGCTCCATCAATTGGATAGTTTGGATCCATAAGTAGTTCTATCAATTGACAAAACATATAATATAATTCAGTAATGTATTCTTTTATAATGGCCTAACTTTGGAAAAAAGTACATAGAAGGGTATATAGTCTGTGTGTGTGTGTGTGTGTGTGTGTGTGGTGCGAGGGACAAACCCCTGCTCCTCTTCTTTAAAAAGAAATGATTTTTTTTTTTGGGTTTAAAATTGTAGAAAGAATCCTTTTTAATGCAAAAACTAGGCTATATGTAATGGAAATTCTATAGAAGACTCAATATCTAATATCTATAATTAACAATTTAATTCTTTGCTAGTTGACTCACCTAACAAACCTCTCCTCTCACACGCACATATGGCAGCTTCGTTCCCCCCCTGGATTTTGTGCGCACAAAAGGGGTGCGCATGGACCGGGGGTGGAAACATCAGTGCCGAAAAGTGATAAGCGTGCCCCCAAAAAGTGTAAATCACTTTTCGGTGCTGATGCGTCAGCCCCCTAGTCCATGCACACAACTTGCGCACCTCTTTTGTGCGCGCAAAATCCAGGATCCTTTGCCTCGCTTCTTTCAAGTTCAGGTCAAGGCTGTGAAATAATAGAGTAAAAACAACAGGGAATTGACGCATTCAAAATGAAAAGTTCACTTGACTATAACAATTTGATGATGGAAAAATAAATGATACCCGCATCAAAATGCAGTACCATCTCCTTTAGACCTGAAGACAGGTCTCTCACCCTAATTTCTGCCACCTTATTACACCACTTTCCTAGTATTCCAACACACCAAATGGTAGCAATACACAAGCTACTTCAATCTCTGATAATTAGATAGAAATCTATCTAGCATCCTTGGATAAGAAATTGTGGGATTCAATCTTCCGAGCGTTGCAGAGGTCATCAACACAATCTCCTCGTTCAAAGACACCTGCAGCCCCCATTCCTGTGCCTGCATGTATTGCAAACAATTGGGCAGTCAGGTTGTATAACACATTACTCAGATATGGATAAAAAACAAAACAGAAATGTAAAGGTCAAAATTGCGAGCAGAATTCACAACGAGAAGTAGCACCCACCAATGCACATTGACACCACTCCAAAGCGGCAGTCCTTGCCACGCCGCTTCATCTCATGCAATAGAGTCGCCACACAGCGGGCACCTGTAACAGGAAACAGCAGGCAATTTAATTTTTTTTACTAAAACTAATAGACATGCCAAACTTAGTTATTCACAACTAGAATACTGTCATATTCACCCCCCACTAAAATCTGCTTAGACAATTAAGCTGAAAGAAAATCCAACTTATTTTGATTATTAGACCCCGCGTTAGTGGGAGCCTCGTGCACTGGGCTGCCCTTTTTTAGTGTTTCAAGAACTTGTTTCTTGCTACAATGCCCTTTAGCCGTCAAGGGCTTCTAACAATGTACGTGGAAGCACAACTATGAAGATTCAAATACAATACACATGGCCAACGCCCCAGTGATCTGGTGGCTGAGGCATGTCTTCCATAGAGGAAGATCGCCTGCTCGGGTTCTCAGTTCTCACTGGCTCAGGCCAATCCTGCTTCAAGCGGGTTGTGATGATGAAGGCCCACATGGACGTACCAAAAAATATATATATACAATACAATACAACACACATGGAAGAACAAGTAGCAGCAAAGAAAAGCTATGAGTTGGCAGTAAAGGTATATTTCAAGGGTAGATGCATACACCTTTTAGCAAAACAAAGGCCAAAAGAGTAACTCTCTCCTATTTCTCGATCTCCCTACTGTCAAACATTTACACCTATGCAAGTGAGACAATTATTCTGAGGAAACACTAGTCGACAGTCCAAATTTGATACTGATACTTCAGGGATCTGGGATCCTATCCATGCCATACACAATTCAGAACAAAATCCTCCATCTTTGATTAACAATTGATGTGGTTGTTATCTTCAAGACTTGGATCACACACTTTGATGACAAAAGCGTGTAAATGGAGAAGTGGCAGATTGGTGGATCTTCAATGCCAAAAGGACACTCAATTTTTATTTGGCTTTTATTAGATATATTTTAAGCAATAAGAAAATACACAAACAAGGCCTAATTTGCTTGGAAAATAATGGATAAAAAAAAAAAAAATTAAACGTACAAAGTTGCCAGATGATTACATAATATATTATCCAATGGTGGCCTATTCACACTATCCAGCAAGTGAACATTACTGGTACTTCTTGGATCCTATCCAGGCCATACCCATCTAATGTAGTAGAAGTTCCTTGTATTTATGTTCATTAAAGTTTGATTGCTAATATCAGCATTCCGATAATGTCAAACTGTAGAACATGACAGTATAGAAGAACCAACCTGTCCATTAAAGCATCCATTTATTTAATATGCACTGGAAAATTTTGGATTTATGCTCAAACATGATAAATATCTATAATTGTAAGTGATGTATTAAGGTAGAACAGCCTAGGGATTTATGGAATCCAAGACTGAATTACAAGGTAGAGGGGTGAGTTCAATAGTAAGGTTCTAATTTAATTAAAGAAAATTGAGGTTTACATTTTTAAAGGTAAACATTAAAAGTTTGGGAAAATAGAATTTTTAGCAGATGAAAAGCAAAGAATCAGGAAAAAAGAAATGGTAGAAGAATAATAATAATAAGAAGATATAATAATAAGAATTCACGAAAAGAGGAATCTTAACAAGGATTTCACGTGGCTGAAGCTCGTAACCAAAAAAACTCACTTTCATTCATTCAATAAAATGAAATTCTCTGTCTGTGAATTTACACCACCCCATCTCCTCCATTTTTATAAACATGTCCCATTACTAACCTTAGACAAACTTTGAACCCTAACAAAACATTTTTAAAGGAAAACGTTAAAAAATTGAGAAAATAGAATTTTTAGTAGATGAAAAGCAAAGAATCAGGAAAAAAGAAATAGTAGAAGAATAATAATAATAAGAAGAAATAACAATAATAAGGATTCACGAATAGAGGAAACTTAACGAGGATTTCACATGGCTGAAGCCTCTAACCAAAATAACTCACTTTCTTTCATTCAAAAAAATGGAATTCTGTCTGTATTTACACTACTCCATCTCCTCCACTTTTATAAACAAGCCCGATTACTAACCTTAGACAAACTTTGAACCCTAACAAATTATCTAAAGGGAACTCTTAATTAAAGCAGGACTTCAAAAAATACAAATCCCATCATATTTGATACCCTGCCAGTATTTTGATGGAAGGCCCGATTGCCTTGGTCTACAACAGTTTATCTAAATGTGCATCTATTAGAAAAGATACTGTGTATCAAGACTGGTATAACCTTTGGGGGGTGTGAATAGATGATTTGAAAATGCTTCCTAGTGCTCTTGTTTTGTTTTCTTATATTATCCTCTATTTTCTTCACCTTCCGGGTGAAGTTTTTTTCCCTATTCTTCTTCAAATGAATTTCCTACCTATCAAAAAAAAAAAAATCCCTCAAATCACATCAGATTTGCAAGATCTTAGATTCATTCAAAAGGTAACTATCAACTGACACCAAAATCAGGCCAAATGGGTAAGCTTTGAATGTCCAAAATATGGCATAAATAAGACTTTTTTTTTTTGGGGAGAAAGATCAAAAGCTTTATTCAAAAACAAAAAACAAGAACGCCAAAAGCAACAGATCACCAAGATGGTCAAGGAAAAAATAAAACAAGCAAAAGAAACACAGCAAACAAGGAACCTCAAAGAGACAACAGAAAAGAAAAGAAAGAAAGAAAGAAAGAAAGACCCTCCAATTAGAAGACCCAGGAGGCCAAAACCAAGGCTAAAGCCTCCCATCCCAGAACTCAACCCAATAAAAAACACAAAACTCATCAGAAGCGGCCAGCCAATCCCCAATGAGCTCAAAAATCCGGAAGAAAAGACGAGCACGGGAGACACTACAATCCTCAAAAATACACTTATTCCTCTCCTTACACACCTTAGATCTAGCCCCTGGAAGAAAGCACCAACCCCCCCCCCCAACAAAATAAAACCCCCTAATCTGATTAACAGAAAACTAACCTAAATTATCCCAAAATTAAGAAAAGTAAAAAATTATTGTTAAATAAAAAATTTAAACCTAAAATATTGAACATACACCTTGTAACTAAGATCTAGAAATTTCTTGGGGCCTTTGGATTTGGCCCTCTTGTGAGGTGGAACATACAAAGGGCCCACAGAATAGCCATACATGTCAACATTAGTAAGCCTTTTTTCCTTTTTTTTTTTTTTTGATAAAAGAAAATTTATTAAGGGGATAAGCAATTTCCAAAATGTCTACATTAGTAAGCCAATATATCTAAAATGCCAAATCTTGAGAATGTGATCTCAGTTAATGCATGACAACTCAATAGCACCACTAACATACTGCTGATCAGTCCAACAAATATAGAAATATATCAACAGGAAATAATGAGAAGTTTGAGGCTGATGGCATTGATAAATGGTGAGAAAGTATCAAACTCTTAAACATAGAAGAATGATTCACTTCATTAAAGTAGGGAACACAATATCTTCAGTATATCTGTGTAAACTAGATTTTGCATATGACACTCGTTAAAAAGAAAAAAGAAAAAGAAGACAAACTATCATCCTAGAAACTAGGACAAATAAGAGACATAACTACACCCCCATCCCCAGGGTGAAAACTAATGTGAAAACAAGTGGTGATAAAAAAAAATTATAAGCCACTACATCATATTAAAATCATCCGCCATAACTGGCAGATTTTATTTTATTTTTTATTTAATGACCCATTCATGAAAACTCAATTAGCTTCAATGTCCTAAACTATGAGCACCTTTTATTATCATGGTGTTTCTTTAACTTGCTGTAAGTAGAAATGTGTAATTGCATTTACCTGTTGCACCCAAAGGATGCCCAATAGCCATAGCACCTCCATTAACATTGATCTTTTCTGGATCAAGCTCCAGCTTCTTCTGGCAATACACAAACTGGGAGGCAAATGCCTGCACAAGAAGAACAAAATCACAATAGCCAGTAAGTTGTGACTTTAAAATAACATGATTATGACTGATGTTCGAACCATCATGTCATTAACCATTACCTCATTTATTTCATAAAGATCAATATCATCAAGTTCGAGACCAGCAGATTTCACGGCAGCTGGAATTGCAACAGCTGGGCCAATGCCCATGACAGCAGGATCCACTCCAACAGCAGAGAAACTCCTGCATGAATAACATAAGAGGGTCTCATAAACTAGTGAAAACTTCAGTTGTTTTCTTCTGCAGTATATCAATGTATAAAATATAAATATCACCAAAGCAATAGCGGTAAGCACATAACGACGCCCCAGAAAAGTCTGATATAAAGCATGAAACAAACTTAACAAAAAGGAATACCAAGATGGTTCTTGATACATTAATATCTAAAGATACTTTTTAAAACTGTAATTCTGGATATAAAGTGTAGTAGTGATAGGGAAAAAAACCATTAGTTTCTAATAAATAACAGAGATGAAATCCCAACTAAACTCAACAAAGCCTTATCCCAATTCTCATAAACAAAATGACATCCAAGTTCAAGATCTGCTCATGTAGACATTTGCTAGGTAAACCATAATAAAATGCAATGTGTATAAAATGTTCAAAATGCACAATACAAGAAATTGCTTTGAAAAACTCCGAGGGCACAAATAAACCTAGTATGCTCAATGTTTGGGTTAAGGCACTGTTGCTTCACAAGGGAGGTCCAAACCTGAATACACCAAGAATAGGAAGTCCTTTCTGCATTGCTACACTTCTCTTCATGAGGAGGACTGCTCCAGCACCATCGCTCACTTGGCTAGAATTTCCTAATGATACATACACCAAAAGGTTTCATTTAGAAGTGCAATGCATAGGATCAACTAATCAGCATACTGCTCAATCAAGAAATGACACAAGTAGAACATTATTGAATACCAGCAGTGGTGGTCCCATCCTTTTTAAATACAGGCTTCAGTTTTGCCAGATCTGAAATTGTTGCATTTGGTCGAATTCCATCATCTACATAAATTGTAACAGGTTTCTCCTCTCCAGTTTTTGGGTCCACGATCTTTGTAAATAAAATATTCATCAGTCCCAAAATAAAGACCATATAGATTTACAAACAAAAAAATTTATTTACTAGAACTTTTATAAAATTACAAAAATTGCCATGTAGTAAATCTTACCTTGGTGGCCACAGGGATGATTTCATCTTTTAATTTACCAGAGGCAGTTGCAGCAGCAGCCTTCCTATGAGATTCAACCTAACCATGCATGTTTAAGGTATTAGATGATTCAACAAAATAACTCAATTGAAATGTCACACCCCATTAATGGATGTACAGAACTCACAGCAGCTTGGTCCTGCTCCTGGCGTGTTACACCATAACGATGTGCAACATTTTCAGAAGTAATACCCATGGGAAGAAGACAATCTTGGGCTTGCACAAAGTTCTTCACCTAAAATTGGAAGGAAATGAATTTGTCAGCACAAAAGTACCATGTTGGGGAAAGAATTTCTTAGAGCAAAGACGTCCCTTAGTCAAATAAATAAAAAACTTGGGAAGGAGAGAGAACATACTTTTGGATTAACTGAGCCTTCCCAAGCCATTGGATTGGCTGTCATGGACTCCAATCCAGCTCCAATGCCTGTAATGAGAAGGGGAAAAAAGATAAGGCCACAGGTTCATGGTTGTTGTAACAGTGACACCTCACAAAATTTATGTGCTCTTACCAATATCATAAAAACCAGCTTTTATGGCAGCAGCAACATCAGCAACTGCCTGAAGGCCAGATGAGCATTGCCTATTCACAGTTCTGATGGGCACAGTTTCTGCATGTCCGAGTTGAATGTGAGAGACAACACCAACAATAAGGAATGAAATTGAGATTCACAAAGGATGCATGTAAAGATAAATACCGGGAAAGCCAGCATAGAATGCTGCCATTCTGCATTCACTTGCTCTTTGGGAGCCTGGTGCCAAGACCGAACCAACAACAATATCCCCGACTTCACTTGGGTTCAGATTTGTTTTCTCTATCAATGCCTTCATCCAACATTACAGAAGGTACAATAATAATTAGTTAAAAAAATGAAACAAGACTTTTTATAAAACTCATCATCCTCCCTTCAAACTTTAGAATTAAATCCAATGCAAATAGAATAAATACAACAAACCTTCAGAACAGGTGCAAGTAAATCATCAGCATGAGTATCCTTGAAACCCCCACGTTTCGACTTGCAAAGGGCAGTCCGGTATGCGCTGTACAAAATATATAATTTAAACAAAATGCACCGGATATTGAAAATTTATCATCACAGATCAACAGATAAGACCAACATTGGTAGGGATTTAAACAAATGAAGTAACTTACGCCACAATCACAACATCATCCCCAAATACTGCAGTCCTTTGATATGCAGCGCTGTCCCCAGCCAAACATACCGAAGCCTGGTTAAAAAGACCAATTAGACCAAAGAAACATCGGAAAAAAAAAGGACAAAAAAATGTATTTTTACCCACCAAATGATCAAATGAGAAATAAATTAATCCCTTAGGTCTATAACACTCAATGAATTCTACCAACCAATTCGTCCATCCAAACCATTCAATAAGAGGAAAAAACCAGAATAACTAACTCGGGAATTTGAATTGCACAACCTACAAATATTTGTTTTCACAACTAGATCTTATAACTAGTCACAATATTGGCTCCAGATCGGATGATCAATATCCTCCCAGTGAGTTTATACTAAAATTCCAAAATCAAATTCACTCTAATTGATTCTATAAAAACTTTTAACTCTCAAATAAATCAGAATTAAACCCAAAAAACACCTTTATACAAATTAGGCAATGAGCAATGAAACCCTACATCGAGATCGATCGCACGAAAAACATCAACTCTCGTTCAATCCAAATAGAATCAAACCCGATTCACCCAAACCCAGCTTCATGTAGAAACAATCAGTTGATTTCCCAATTTCCATAAAAAAAAAAAATCAATGAACAAACAAATTCATCCTCTAAAGACACAATTATCATTCAATCCAAATAGAATCAAACCCGATTCACCAAAACCCAGCAAAAAAACAGACAAACAAAAAAACCCAACCCAGCCACATGCAGAAACAATCAATTGATTCCCCGATTTCCATAACAAAAACAAACCCACCATTTAAAGACCATATGAGAGATGAACGCTTACAGAGATAGCAGATTCATTGTTTTGGGAAGAAGAAGAAGGGCGAAGATGCTCGAGGAGAACCCTCTGCCTGTTAATGGCTTTCTCCATCTCTATCTCGTGGGGGGCTCTGTAGATCGCAGAAATGAACAGATGGGTATTTGGAAAATATGGTTTAAATATAGCAATCTAAGTTTGGATTGAAACAAAAGATGATAGACGTCAGTAGTGAATTATGAGCGAATTGAAGAATATCAAAGATAAGGTTGGCGGTGCCTGCGATTTTCCGCTAGAGGCTCTATTAAAAATGGAACTCTTGGAATGCGTGCCGTGTTCGAGAAAGGAAGGAAAACCACCGCCCACAACTCCACATTGGCGTTTCTGCTGATCTGGTGTCGTTCTTCCATCACATAATCTGTTCATATCATTGGGATCTCATCCGTTGAAATGGATAAGTGTAAGTGTGGTCCAGTCAGTACCCCTTAAGGATTTGGTAGGACTACTTTTGGGTTAGCCTAAGGTAGGACTGACTTAAGGACCAACACATCAGCACCAAAAAGTAAAAAAGCATCCCAAAAATGTTAAATCACTTTTTTGGCGCTGATGTGTTGGTCCCTAATGTCAATCCTACTTTAGGCTAACTTTAGGAGTCGCAAAATCCTGCCTATGTCAAAACTGGTGGGCTGTAAAGATCTGCTGTAGCAAATCTTGGTGTAGCTTCTTTGTTATTTGAAAAACCAAAAAATAAAAAACATCCCAAAGATTAGGAACACCTTGGGTCAGTGAACGTCAGAATGGCATAAGGGGCCAACATATCAGCACTGAAACGTGAAAAGCATCCAAAATAGGGGTCACATCACCTGCGCCGACCCTCTTTGTGTGACGTCGTTAGACAAGACACAAGGGGGGTATCATTTCACTTTTCAGAGATGTCACATCACCCCCAAAAAGTGAAATGATACTT
>JAOXJP010209391.1:0-11908 GCA_025762735.1 Platanus orientalis
TCTCTTGCAAAACCTAACTTTTTCTCTTATTCTTTCTTCAAAAACCTAAACGTGCAAACTTCTTTAATTCTTTTATTTTATGAATTTCTATATTTTTATAGGCTTAAATAACAACCCTAACCCCTAATTTTTTTTAAAAGTAAGTACTCCTTAAAAATCTTACAAAAATCGTAATTGTACAAAAATTTTCGCTTTGATAACATTATCTTGCCCATAATTTTTTCAACATAAACACTCGATGGGAAAACAATAATAACTTTCTCTACAAAACTTGGATTCATTAGCCATTTTTTTGTTCGAAACTAGACTTTAAAACCTTTTCAAATTTATAAAAGATTGCTTTCTAATTCATCCTACATTTTTATTGGGGTATTTTTTAAATTACCTCAAATCTACTAACTCAGATTATACCAGACGACATAGACACCTAGTGAAAAAATTGTCATAACTTATTCTAAGAAACTTTAATTCACTCACCGTTTGTGGCATTAGAAAATAGATTCATAGATCTTTTAAATATTATTTGTGGGGTAATTCTTACGAAATTGATATAAATTTATTTTTGAAGTTATCTGACTATTTGATACAGCTTCAAAACTTGTTATGTCCTTCATCTTTTTTTTTTTTTTTTTTGCCTTCTTTTCCCTTTTATGTTTAATTAAAATTTTCTCACTCAATTATATGTATTAAAATATCACTAATAAACTTAAAATATAAAATTAAATATCCTAAAAACATTTAAACATCAATTATGTATCTATGGTCCTATTAAGTGCATGCAGTGTGGGGTGTTACATGTAAGTGACAGAGTTGACCACTAACCCTGTAGTAAGCTATGGCTACCCAACTTTTAGACTAGTTTGACGATTTAACTTTAAAGTTCATCTCAATATAATAATTGAAGATCAAATCAACACAAATTTATAAATGAAAACTAAAATGATGTCAAATAAGCTATCACTAGACTTAAAATCTTGTGACAGGGGACTAAATATATGTGAATAATATTCTAGTCCAAGAAGCCTTGGGGGATGATAACAATTAAACTGAATTAGTTTTGGAATTGCAAATAATCTATTTTTCTATATAGATTGTGCTTTTTAAATTTGTGTTTTTTTTGGTAAAGTGGATATTTAATTTCTCCAAAACCATTGAGATCATAAGAAAAAACTTTACCATAAGCACCTCATTTTTCTCATTCCAACAAATCCATGTATCTCAAACTTCTTTTGTTGAGGCAGTTACGTAGAAAATCAAAAGGCAATTGCTATGATTCCTAATAATGTTGTTCATAAAGTTAAACATGCGATGGAACTCTAATTCAAAATAGTAAGAACAACAATAATTTGTACATCAATGAAATCATTAAGCAACAACTTGAATTATGTAAAGAAATGTGTTTACTAATTCCCAATCAATCTACACATATTTTCTCTGACATAAAGTGAGACTCTTCAAATTCAGTCCACTCAACAAGAAAGCTACCCAGGGATTTGTGCTTTCACCAACCAAACACCTAATTTTTTAATTAATGCTCAAGAAGAATAAGAGTGGAGTAGAAGATGCCAGCTTGCTAAGTTGGTAAAGTCTGTGGGTGTCGTACCACAGACCTGGGTTCAAAACCCCTCTTCACCAACTAATAAATTAACCACTGATGTTTACCTATCAAAAAAGAAAAAAAAGAAAATAAACAACTCCATTATATAATAAATGCATTAAAAAATGATGCAGAAACCAAAACATACCTTGATGGGCCAGCTAGATAGTGTGAGATCACTATCATGGTTCAGATCTTGTAGAAGCCACCCAAGAAAACCAACACCCTTTCCCTTTGTTCTCTTATATTTCATGAGGATGAATCATTCAGAGATTCTCACCCCCATAGATTCCATAAACAAGTTCTCTATGCAAGATACATGTTCTGAACAAACAACTAACTTAAAAGGGGCTTCATTAATGGTGATGAACAATTAGATTCCTTGTACTTTTAAATCGAAGACCCTTGAAAATCCTATACTGTGTCATCTTTCGACACCCAACACAATTAGAGTTCACAGGATATGTAACTACATCCAGGAATACGACCTAATCAATGCCTAGTAGATCTCAATCTGGTAAGACCTTTAATACTTTGTATGCATAAATCCTCCCAAAAGAATTATAGTTTCAATTTATGATAAAAAGTAGGATTACTATTGGTAAAAATAAAAGCATCCTTCACTCCAGAAAACTTCCGACATGTAATCAAAGCATCCTAGTTTGCAAAAACTTCAATTGCGTTTTACTATTATCAAAACTCAAAAGAATAAGGCCGCCAATAAATTCTAGCAAGGCAATAAAATAAAAACAAGACTAAGTACTACACAAGAAAATCCTGAGATAGAATGATTATTTTGATGCACTATGAGAAAGACTACTTGGATTTGAAAGCAGTCAAAATAAAATAATAACTTGAATCCTCTTAATATAATGAAAAATACCTAAAAAATAAAAATAAATAACACAACTTACAGGTTTGATGCAACAACCAGTAAGAATTTGCTTGTTCATGGTTGATTGTTTTACTTTAGTAGCCTTAACTAGCACTAATAGCAGTTGTTGAATCAGATCCACAATATGCTGAACTAGGCATGTAATAATGGAACTAGAATCGGCAATCAATACTAAGGTAACAATCACAATCAACAACTCAAGCACTTGACCAAGTACTAGAGAAGACAATATATATAGCACAAATATTGCAAATAAAGTCAGCACCAAAAGAAAGAATTCTATAAATAAAGTATTTCTCATTTGAATTTCCAACTCAATATATCATAAAAAACTGTCACATTGTAAAAAGGAGGCAGCTGAATATTTGACATTGAACATTATGTATTCAAAACTCAGATCAAGAACTTAATACTATGAGTTTCCTCTCTCATTTGTTTGAATAATTTCATAATTGGATGAACAGTGAGAGGGAAGGGGCTGGAATTTTAATTCATCCTGCTTAACCATTGAGTGTTACTCAAACTCTTCTCATGCTGCTTCAATTGAAAAATATTTTTGGAGAAGCTGAATACTTAATTAATTTTACTCTCTTCAGTTTACATATCATTGACTGCATCCCAAATATCATAGACTGAATAAAAGAAAAAAAGAAGGAAAAAAAAATTTATTGTTCAATCGAATTTAGTAGCCAACTCAAGATTTGATAATTCCCTAACCAACCTGATTTGTACTAATGGTTTTCTTTTGATAATTTCCATTCAACTTGGTGGAAATTTGAACCTAATACACTGGAGCATGGCTGACTGATGTATTTTTCTTTAATTTAGCAACCATCAAAATAAAATAAGAAACAATCATAGTAACACTTAAAGTCCACAAATTTACTGATCAGTGGTAAGATTACAATTTGTACATCCCCTATTAGGGAGGACACACCATGCAATTAAATGAAATCACAATCAACACCATCCAAACGCAACAAGGGCAACACCATATTGTCCAAAAACTTTAAATTGCTTTATTCAAAACAAGCTACAGAACTAGTAAGCCAATTATAACACCATGTAGATCATTGGATTTCACATAAACTACATATTTTTAGACAGGAACACCAAACAATAGCAGGGGCTTTGGTCATCGACCAGTCTAAGAATAAATCTGATATTCCTAAGGAGAACAAAAAAGAAGATAGGAAAAATAAAAATCTAGAAATCACTAGATACAGATTCAGCTTGCTCTAATACCATGGTACATTCCAATTGCTTACTTTAAAGTTACTTGTCTTTCCTGCTCTCTTTACCAAGTAAACCATCTTAATGGTTTGAATTGCATGCTAAGTTGTTGGTTCATAGCATTAATGACGCTGAGAAAGAGGGGGAGATTCTAGGTATATAAGTATATCAATGCAGGACAATATGATTGGTTAACAAGACGTGGTGCATTAATACTTATGTTATTGTCAGAAGAGTGCATCAATGTGAATTAAGATACACCATGAATTACAAATAAGATTCTTGAGGACAAAATGAAAAAATAATGACAAATCCAAATAATGACAAAATGATTCATTAACAAAGTGTAGTGCAATATACTTAGGTCATTGTCAAATAATGCAGGAATGGGAGAAAGATACCACATGAGTTACAGATAGATCCTCGAGGACGTGATAAATAAATGAAACCCCAGTTTTATGCATATTATTATGAAAATTGACCAAAAAGACACCTGTGGATTTTCTATTAATTCACAATTAGTAAGAAGCTGATTACCTCTTTCCATAACATTTGAGCTGACCGTCTAATAATTGAAGAAATCATATTGAGAAAAAACTATCTAAGGATAAGCATAAACAAACAAGAATTGAAGATGTCAGCTTGTATTATATGTAAAGCCTGTGTGTTAATACGATATGCCAAAAGTAGTTGATTTGCTAATATAGTAATCACTAACTCAAGTTATTTCTAAAATAATGAAATATGCAAGTTTTACATGTAGCTCTTTTGGACACATTCCAAATAGAGGGTCATTACCATTTATGGCCAACTATGAAGTCTAGATTGATGACTTCATTTGTATTATAAGGGAGTGTTGAGCTACATCAGTTGACGTGGTTAGCTGCATCATCTATTTATTCAAGATTAGTATTATAGTATGAAAATGTTATTATCTAAATTACTTTTTCTCTCGTCTCTTCCCTCATCTATTAGTTTTGGATGGTTATGAGTGCTTTGATTAAGACGAATTTGGTGATGTGTGCAATTAAGCATGTAGCCAGTTAATAGAATGATCTGAGAAAATCTCCTTTTATTATTTTTAGGGCTTAGGAGAGATCTACTAGGACAAAACTAGTCAAGTCGTGTGTCGGTTCCTACTGACATGCCAACATGGTTTTTATTGTGTTATCTAGCAATTTGTGTATTTATCAATTATTTGCACCAAAATAGCAGCTCATGTACTTGTTATTCATTGACCAATACACCATTACTATAAGAACATTATAATAGTATACTATCTTTAAAATTATGATTTTGGTAGTTTTTCCAAAAGCACTTTTACCAATTTTAGTTAAATATTGAGGCCCAGTTAATAACACCCACAATCTAGGTTTCGTCTTCTACCCATGTTATGAAGGAAGGTTTCCTACCATATGGTTCACCTGATCATAACTACAGACAACCAACCTCTCCAACTAGTAGGCCAGCCCTTGGTCATATTGAAGATTTCATAGTTCCTCATCCTTCAGCATTGTGCGCACTAAGCAGTTTTCAGTAATCCATCTTTATGCTCACATTTTCATTGCAATTAGTGCAGAAATAGTCATAACAATATAATAATTAGGCGAAGTCTCTGAGAAGAAAACTGACCATACAATTAGCTATCCAATCCAACTGCTAACCTAAGAAAGGTAGTTTGTCTCACCTCCTTACCAAGTAAATTCGGAGTGCAAGTTAAGATGCCGGTTCCTAGCACTTGACAATATTAAGAAAGAGGGGAAAAAAATTCATTTTAAATGAGTAAATCCATATGATGACAAGTTGATTGGCTAACAAGGGGAGGTGCATAGATACTTACGTCAACGTCAGAAGAGTGCATGAATGAGAGAAAATACATCATGAATTACAGAAAAGATGTTGATTCATAGCATTTGATGATATTAAAAAAGTGCAAAAAGAAAACATTCATTGGAGATGAATAAATCCAGATAATGACAATATGATTGGTTAACAAAGCATGGTGCAGAAACAATTAGGACATTAGAAGAAGAGCAAAGGAATGTGAGAGAAAGGTATTGCATGAGTGCAGGAATGAGAGAGAAAGATACCATTAAAATAGGATTGTATCACAATCATAAATAAACTTGCCATGGATGTTTTGTTGATCTACAAGAAATAGCACTTACTGTATTAAACAAAATGCTGCAGATCTTTCCATTATTTTGACCTCTCCCCTAAAAAATAAGATGTGAGAACATCTACTTTGACAATGGAAGAACAAAAACAGAATTAGTAAATCATTGATCCAAATATTATGTTCTTTATAAGGTTATTTCAACTTATTTATCAACGATCCTAGCTGCAATAGGCCCAAGTCGTCTTCAGAAAACCTTAACTTCATAAGCCACATCTTATAAACCATACCTCTTGCATGGTAGCATCTATTCCAATGGAGATAACTCTGGACTCCCATCCCAAATTTAAATCTAGATGAGAGTCAACTGTCAGAACTGCAATGTGAAAAACACATTTTCCCTTATGTATATTATTCCTCTTAGGACACATGCAACATTCTTCAAAGGGGATGATACAAGTATTAGTGATGTTTGTGGACCAAATCCTTTGACTTCACAATAAATCTACTTCAGCCCCCTCACTCCTTCCACAAAAGTATCATCTTGCATTCCATTAGAATGTTACTTGTCCCATGAATTTACAGCAAGCTAACAAAATGAATATGCATTAGAGTCTAGAACACTAATGTAAAGATATAAAACTAAAGAAAATTTTATGGAGATCCATTCCATAATGGTTGACAAAGTTCTAAACATTTAGTACGAGTAAGTAAAAGGCTCAGGATTATTGTTATACAATTAAATTGGCATAGAAATTCATCACAAACTAGTTCAATATGAAGAAGGATATCATATATATACATATAAACTAATTCCTTCAATGTCACCATACTTCCCGTTGTGCTCTAAGCCTCTAGCACATCTCAGGGATTTCTCAAATTCAATTATAGCTTCCAAATAAGAGAAGCAAGTTTGCTATAAAGAGGTTTACAATTAAGAATTATTCCTTAAAATCAAGACTAGTTACCAAAGTATGAGACGGTAAGCTCTATAAAGAACAGTTTACAATTAAGAATGTTCACTTGAAGAAAAAAAGGCAAGCCCTACAAAAGAAGACTATAAATTCTTTACCAAATCATTTAAGTTAAAAAAAAAGAATTTCAGGTATGGAGTATCAAAACTGTAGAATTGAATTTGATAAGATACATATAGTAATCTGAGATTTGAAGTTTCAGTCTTGAGTATCTAAGGCTTGTGTTTAGACAAGATTTTTTTCTTCTTCAATCATACAAGCAAGATTAAATGAAAAGGAACAAAAAATTTAATATTGGTTCAATCAATAATACATAAGAGACACAGTTTTTTTCTTCAATCTATATGTTTGTGAAGCGGCATTCCCGGATCAACAATACAAAATCATCATCAAATACCATCTGCTGGAATTGAACTCAATCTCCGCAATGAGAGTGGTTATTAGAAGGAATAAAATAAGCAATTTTACAAAGAATGTATAAAAGAGGAGGTTCCACCTATGTGACGATATTCCTATATCAGGAAATGTAGAACTTGCTCCATTAAAGAAAACATAAACAAAAATCCACATAAACAAACGTTATGATATTCATAAGTCTGTAGGAGGAATGCCCCATGAATATCATTCGATCATAAAAGTAGTAATCTAAAATAAAAAATAAAAAAATAGAGAAATTTACTGTAAAAAATTAAGATGGCGTTAGAAACAAAAGTATAACAATCACATACCCATTGGAACTTCCACTTTGCATCATACATAACACATATAGTTTGCTGTTAACACTCATTTGTAATAAAATAACTACCACAAATGCTTATATTTTCTTGACCTCTCTTAGAAAAGAAAAAGGAACATCATCAATTACATTAAAAACAAAAATCATTGATAAATCTTTGATCCATACATTATCATCTTTAAAAGGTGAAACTTTTGAATAGAGAATCCAATCAGCTAACTCGAACAGCAAAAGGCCAATGTCATCCAAAAATTGGATTTCATAGGTCACCTTCCACAAATTCTTTTTATTTTTGTGATCAAACTCCCACATCTACTTCTATCTACCATGAATGGATGCATTTTAGCAGAGATACATCTGGACTCACATTCCAAATGTAAATCTGGGTAGGACTCTAATTGGTAGAAATGTCTTCTGAGATGCGGTTCTCCCATATGTAGCTTGTCCCTCTAAGGATGCATCCATCATTTTTCAGACGGGAAGATAAAAGAATTTGTGGAGTGCGTGAACCTAATCCATATTTTCCATGCGTACCATA
Source organism: Platanus orientalis (assembly GCA_025762735.1). Classification (NCBI taxonomy): domain Eukaryota; kingdom Viridiplantae; phylum Streptophyta; class Magnoliopsida; order Proteales; family Platanaceae; genus Platanus; species Platanus orientalis. Next base: position 8,090 of record JAOXJP010209391.1, read on the forward strand.
CAAAATGACAACTTCAGGGCCTTCACTCTTCTCACAAAAGTATCATCTTGCATTGGCAAGAGAGACCCGGTGTGAGGCAATATCCTGGTAAATCATTGATCCAATCTTGCATGCAGTCTCTAATGAAATTATGTTGGTTCTGTCATTGGATAACTCTACACCCTTCACAAAACCCTCCACGAAAATGAAAGGGTTTTCCTCCTAGGACTTGAAGAGTCTCACCAAAGATAGAGAACGATAGAAATAGAACTCCAAGCTCATAGTTGAAAATGGACAAACCCCATTGGGAAGCTTAGGAAAGTGGAAGATGGAAAGTGAGAGAGAGAGAAAGAGCTGTAGTGAGAAGTTGAGAAATGTTGGGTTTTTATAGCAAAGTGGGGTGGGTGGGGATAGAAGAGAATTGTGGGTTTACAATTGCAACCCAGATTTCCATGGTTAATAACGAGGAAAGAATTTATTCAGTGTCTAATTGCCACTGCAATGCAGACCATTTGTACGTTTGTAATAAAGGGTATATTGGGGGAAAGTTCTTACCAAATATAGGATGGAATAAATACCTCTAAAGTGAGTTCGGATCCGCTGAAATTGGGATTTCAGCAACTTGCTGAAATCTCCGATTAAAATAAGACACATTGAAAACTGTTTCCAAATATTTGAGTCCTAAATATTTTGGTTACTTAATTGACATTGCTTATTATATCTAAAGTTTGTTATTTTTCTTGTTTCTATTATAACTCCATACGCTCCTTCCTTTTATTTGATGATATCGTCTTGCCTCCATTAACGTGTTGCACTAGTTTACTATAGATGGATTGAACCCAAAGTAAGGTAATCTTCTTCCATATATTTCTTCTTCTTCTTTATGTACTAGATCAAAGGTTTATAGTTTCTAAAATATTTTTTCCTTGTTGGATTGGCATATTACTCCAAAATCCTTCTTATAAGTTGAGAAATGTAATCAGAACAATAGTCCTAATTTGAAGGTAAACATACAAGAAAAAACATTAAAAAATTCCAAATAAGAAAGACCCAACTAACCATTAAAGAACAAAAACATATACAGAAACCTACGAGTCTTGATTAAAAGAAGATAAATAAACAAAAAGAAGAGAAAGAACTGACCTTCACTTTCACCGCAACCAAGTTTAATACCTCTGTAACAGTTTAACACCTCTATAATTCAAACAAAGTCGATACGGGAGAGCTAGAATCTCTCACTAATAACAGCAAATACCAACATCTTCTCTTCCCACTTCTCCATTGTTGAGTGACACCAAGATCGAAAAAACAGTCCCACAAAACTCAGAAATGTCCATCTCAGGAAGTCAAAAAAAGCAAACCTATCGGTCATTAAATGCTTTTGTATATGGTTTTTTGTGAATAATATTATACATATAAAGATTCAAGAATAGACGACCTCATAGCGAATCCCATAAAAATCAGCATATATATATATATATAAAGAATCTGGAACAAATGACCTCAAAGCAAAACCCAAAGAACTTCGCAAACCTCGAAATTGGAGTTATAGGGAAAAAGAAAATGAAAAGAAATATCAAAAAAGAAGAAGAAATGTAACCTGTGAACGGTTGGTCCATCAATAAAAAAAAATAAAGAAGGAAAAAAAAGGAATTTTCCTATTGCCTGCGAAAGAAATCCATAAACCTCATCTATTATTGCCTTCATTTTGACCCACCTACTACTGTTCCTCTTTCATGATTCAAAGAGACAAATGTATTAAAAATAAGTAAATAACAAGTCTTAAATTATAAAAAAGGAAGAAGAAAAAAGAAAAGAACAACAAGCTTTAAATCGTGACTGTTGTTCCAAGCCTCTTTCAAGGCAATTTTGCAAGCAATCAAAAGGCAATCACTATGGTACCAAGAAGTACAGGTGGTAGGGTTGCTGAATTAAGTGAGAACATGTTCATGGTACCCTCCTAGAATCGGATATTGGTCTCTCTCCTATGATGGATCCTTGACTTCAGATCGGGTTGGTTGTTGTGGTCTTTTAAGAGATGAAACAAGAGCAACTTTATTTGCATATTCTGGAATGGTGGATGTATCTAATATCTTTGGGTGGATTTATATGGATTACTGAGAAGTCTATCTCTTTCTATTCAGTATGCATATAAGAAACTTCAAATAAATATGGATACCAAAATTGGGGTACGTGCAGTGGACATTATTTCTTCTATGTGTGCTAGTTCTTGGAGAATTATTTGATTATCAAAGAAGATTCTCAAGTCTTTATCTTACCTAGAGAATTTGGAGATCAAGCATAATTGGAGGGAAGCTAACAGCGTACGGACAGCCCTACAGCCATGAGTTTGTCTTTTGAGGAAGACATTTTATCTTCAAATGAGTTTCCTGCAAATCTCAAAGATGCAATCTTGAGGGATGCTTCTTCATGTATGTATACAAGATTGCAATTCTTTTTTGTGATCAATAAATTTTTACTTACCTAATTTTTTTTTTCATTGAAGTTAATATGTTATCGAACTCAAATTCGAAATGTTCCTAGAGAATAAAAAGAAAAGAATGGCATATAAGTGTGCATCAATGGAATCATCAAGCAATACATAAAATCATAGCATGAAAGGTGTCTTTCAGTTCCCAAGCAGTTTACAGAGTTTCCAAACATACGGTCAACTCTACAAAAACACTATCCCCAAAATTTCGGTTTCACAAACCCAACACCGATTTATACACCGGATTGGAGCAAAATCTTTGCTCAGACTAAGAAGTTTGAGATCAATGTATAAAGAGGTAAACAACTTCCTTATATAATTAAGGTTTACAAAAAAAAAAAAAAGAACAAAACAATGATCCAAAAAACCAAAATTTACCAAGATGCACCAACTAGAAAGTGTGAGATCACTGGCACGATTCAGATCTTTTTGAAGCCTAGCAGGAGAATCTAACCATTGTTCCTTTCTCTCTTATCTTCCATGAAGAAGGGCCAGCCCAAGTTTCTCACCACCTTGGATGCTTGCAACCGATGTTCTACACAAGGGACACGGTGTCCAAAGGTGTATAAATAATTAACCTGAAAGAGGACTTCAAAAGAGAAAATGTAAAAGATTCTCTTTTCATTTAAATCAAAACAACTCCTAGAAATCCTATACCCTGTTTTCTTCTAACACCCAAACCCATTATAGTGCATGGGAAACAAAGCTACATCTAGGCAAATGACCCGATCAGTGCTCGGTAAAATCTTAATCTGATAAGACCTTCAATAGACTAAATATGCAACAATCCCTTTATTGTGAATACACAAATGATTGCCATCTCAAATGAAATATAATTTTAATTTATAATAAAAGGTAGAATTGGTTTTGGTTAAATAAGATTAAAAATAAAAAGAAGAAGACCAACCTTTACTTAAAAAAAGTTTAAAATCCGCATCATTGCAACCACATACATGAAGTGGGGAGTGAGGTATAAAGGGGAGACTTCAACTTAGAGCACCTTTCAAGTAACAAATAATTCAGAGAACAACATCAAGATGAGGATATCATAGACCATGCATCATTTGATTAATCACATTAAGAACTGATGCAACAGCTCTACATTGGATGGACAGGGAGTACCCCATTTGGAGATCCAAGTCCCAATCAAAGTAACCAAGGAGCTAGCCGATTGGGTTAACAAGTGATTGGGGGTTATTTTGTAATAAGGCTTGAATGCCAGGGGTTTTAGAGTAGGGATATGTCCATATAATAAGGCTATAAGCCAAGGTCACATGTTCCTTTTTATTGGTTGGTTGCCTACATCTATTTATTATTTTTGTCTTTTAATGGATATAAAAGTCCACATG
>JAOXJP010209402.1:0-11907 GCA_025762735.1 Platanus orientalis
TAATTTTGGTTTATAAATCTATACCTTCCGATTGAGAATTTTGGGAATTGAGTTCACAATTGAGTTATTCACTAAAGTAAGAGTAATTAAAATACCAGATTTGTGCAAGGGATTCCCGATGCTCTACTGATCGTCGAATTTGAGTACTTTCGTTAGTCACTTTACTTCACTTTAATTTGCTTTTAAAATTAATCTTTGTTCTCCATTAATCATTTAACATTTTTCTTTGTTCCTTCTACTATTCTTTAAATTTGTCTCTTTATGGAATCGACACCCCAAAGTTATGCTACAACTACCGCATTATTTTTTAGGTGTAATCAGATCTCCAAGTGTATCAGATACCCAAACTTTACCTGGGAGACAACGCTTGAGTCGTGGCTGCCATGTCAATGTGACAAGGTTGAGTCAACCTACCCATTCACTACATTTCAACCCATCTCGACTTTTTATGGTCTCGACCTTACCTTAGGGTCATGTCATAGTAGTTCATGATCCAAAGACCTTAAGACTTGGCCATAGCCCAATTAGGTTCTCAAAAACATGCACATTGGTACAACATAGTCCTGACCTCAATTTAGCTAACTTGTCTACATTTTGCAATAGTGTAGAGTACTCTGTAAGTATACCAACAATCTAAAATGAATCTACCTTGAATCACTCTCATAGTCAGATGTACTTGACTACCAAAATTGGCACACACAACAAACTCCTAGAACTACATATAATTTGATCCTAACAAATCCCTAGGAACACATGAATTACAAGATCAGGTATGTAGGTAGCTCAGGACTATGTATCAGGTCCAACTATAATGATCACACCACAAGGGTGGTCCAGACCAATAACTGTACATTTAACAAGCATGGACTTTAGCATAATTCAAAACATTTATGAATGAGAGAAACCACCCTAAAAAGGCGAGTATTTGGGGTACCTAACGCCTTCCCTAAATGAAACTAAATAACTTACCCTTTATTTTAGGAATGTAGACCAGTATTAGGAGTTAAATCCCTAGACCTTTGGGTCTAGACTTCTCGTCTTCACCTAGAGAAGAAAATCGATGTCCAACTCGATCGGTTAACCCCAAGTTGGTGGTGACTCCTACAAAAGCCTAACCCTCCTGTAAAAGGGTTAGCAACCTTTCATGCACCGGTATCATGGGCCGAAGAGTGGGCTCAAAAACCATGGGTGGGTGGGGGAATCTGAACCCCTCCCGAACGCTGATGTCCACAATCTCTCTCGCCTATTTCTGTGCCTCTGTCTTGGCTTCTTCTAGCATTTTCTCTTTTCCTTTGCCCTCAGGATGAAAGTATGAAACTGGGGTGAAGACTCTGCCTAACCGGGTAATAAAGGCTGTGAGCTCATTCAGCTTGTCTTTTGAAAGTTCATGATCTACTACTTCCCAGACTAAATAGCCTAAGGGGACTCGGTTCAACAAGTATTAAATTCTAGTGGGTGGGGGGATTTTTATGACTTGGTAAGGGGATTAATGGTTGGTGAGCTGGGCATATAGTGATGGAGGTGGGATGATATGGGGTGATGAAAATGGGTCATGAGTTGCTGAACCTTCCCCATATATGTTGATGTTAGGGGGAAGAATTGTTACTGGGTTATCTGGTGCTGTATCCCACAAGTGAGTGAGTAGGTGCTTATATTCAGGAGGGGAATGGGCTCGTGGAAGTATCCATTTTTGGTGGACACTTGATTAGTGTCAGGTAGGAAAATGAATTTCTTAGGCTCTGTGATCTTTGTGATGTAGCTGGAGGGATTGACCTAAGTGTTGGTGAGACCAATCATGTTGACCCCTTTTCGGTGACTGGTGGTCAGGAAGCAGGTCTTGAATATTGTGTTTCAAATAGAAACACCTATCAAGGGTGTGCCCTGGAGTCTGATTGTATTTTTAATGCTCCACTTGGTTGTAGTATTAGGGAAGAGGGTAAGGTGGAGGTCTTGGATCAATCAGCTGCAACAACTTTTTCTTGATGAGGTACTCCATGATGTACTTGTAGGAGTAAGGCAATGGGGTGAACTTTCTCTTTTTCTTTTCTTCTCTGGGTGCACCCGAGTATCTTGGTTGATAGAACTGGTGTGTTTTAAGGAGGAATGATATTCATGTCTACAAGCTAGCTCTGGGTTGGCTATGATGGAGATAGAACATGACTGTTGTTCTGACTAGGCTAAGGAACTTCGATGGTCTGAATAAAATTGGCTTTCGGTTTGGTGATGGTTGCCTTCTTTGGAGTACTTCTGGTGGAACTGGCTAGGGTGAGAGGTGCATCTAGTATCAAGCCTGCCTTGATGGCCAACTCTACCTTTGTAACCTCGAGGAAGTTGTTTTGTGACTCAATCAAGAGCATTAGTTGATAAGTGAGAGCCAATGTCCTCATGAAGGTTGATATCATGTCCTCCTTAAACATAGAGTGTTTCAGGTTATAGGTCTTTAATCTCCACCTGTAGGCAAAGTCCCTGATATTCTCTCCTGATGCAGGTATGATTCCTTTGATCTCCTCTCTGGTTGGGAGTAACTTAAGGTTAAACCTATAATGATTGAGGAATGACACTGTCAAGGCCCTCCATGTACTAATGTTGCTCTTTTCTTAGCTTACCAACCATTTTCTTGCATTCTTCTCAAGGCTCTAACTAAACATCTAAACTAAGATCTACTCATCATTTCCCGATTGGAACATAGCATTGCAGTACATGTGGATGTACATCCCAGGGTAAGTGGTACCATCGTACTTTTCAACATTTGGCATTCGGAAGTTCTGTGGTAGCACACATTTAGGGTGGATACAGAGATCCTCAAAGTCTAGAGAGATGGAGAACTATCCCCTTTCATTAATTCTAACTCTGCTGCGAGCTTGGAATTTTTGCACTGGTCTCATCTTTTTGAGGAGTAAGACTCTCCTTGCCTTTTCTACTTGAAGTAAACGTCCCATATTGCTCTTCTAGGTTGAAAATGGCATGATTCTCTAGTTGCATGTATGTAGTTGTGGTTCAGAGTGGTGCCGTGACATAGATGGGGCCTTGTGTCTGTGATGGGCTATGTGGCAAAGTCTGCTCGACAGTGCTAGGAGGTTTTGGTTTGAATACTATGCTTTGCTTGTGGGTCCCTCCTTACTTCATTAAATATTCAAACATCAGCTTCTTGAACTCGGTGAGGGTAGGAATTTGAGGCTACTCACTAGTGCTAGCTTAGCTAAGGAGTGGTGTAGAGGTTTGGGGTGATGAAGAGGATTGACCAGACTTGGGGATGGACGTCCAATCATGCTGGGAGATTAAGTTCTCCATTAATTGCTGCACTTTTGATTTGAACCCATCTGAAAGGGTATCTTCGGGATCGGTACTACTAGGGGGTGGATTTCCCGTGGATACCTTTAGGAGGGTAAGAGGTCTAGTGCTTGCGGCAGGAGCAGGTGTTGACTTGTCGGCCATAGCTTTGCTACGTTGTGCCTTCTTCTGCTTCTGTAGTCGATTATCTAGGGGAGCAATTATAGCTTGCTTAAGTGAGTTGGAAGAAAGGAAAGATTTATTACTATTACTTTTCAAGGTTCATTTATTTCATTCATTCATAATTGATAACTAAGTACTTTTACAAGTGAATATGTCATACAAGTGAATTCATGTCCTTAACAAACTACAAGATTTTTGGAAACAAAACTTTGTACATTATATACATCTTGGAAATGATTACAAAAGGAGGGGGTACTTGCCTTAATACATCAAAAAGACAATATAAAGTGGCAAATCTAAAGATGAAGCACCATTGAAGGTGTTGGAGGTGATACTGGTTCATAGCCCAAGGAGAAGATTTGTTCTCTTAGCTTGTGAACCTATGATTGTATCTACTGATCTTGTACAAAGGCCATGTTGTTGCTATGCCTCATTTCAATTCCCTAATCCTCATGGGAAGTCCTACTATCATTGAGCTCATTTTTTTAAGAATGAATGAGCTTGGCTTGAGTTTTGTTCCAATGCTCAGTACACTCACGTGAGACCTCGGCCTCTATACATAAAAGTATCTCAACTTCTAAGATAGCCTTGGTTTGGGTATGTGAAGCCCATTCCTCAGCTAAGTCTATCAATGCTTGCTCATACTCTACTTGAGGGTGAGAGGGCTCTGTATATGATGAAGATGTTGTTTCGGTGCAGTGCCTTTTGTTTAAAGAAGCGGATACTGTTGGGGTGGTGGGTTGCAATGGAGGCTTATGTGAAAGCCAATGCTCATATGCAGATGACATGGCCTATGTTTTTGTAGATACTAGCTATGGATGTCCTGAAACTCTAGTGTGTGAGCTATCCCATAAAGCGGTTAGCATGGATCGTGTATGATTAGATGTGGGGTGGTCAAGTTTGAATATATCTTCAAAGACTGTGGGGAAGTCAAAAAGATCTTTCCTAAGTGCCAATTGCCGAAGGACATGTATGGGTACATAGGGAATGCTCTGGTGGACTCTTGGGATAACCATGTATATGTGGTCCTTAGTAGCAAGAAGTGGGTGGTGTGTTGTGTGCCACATGACATGCCAAGTATTCTATTTAGGAAGCATGGCAGCTAAAAGGTTTTGATAGCTTGATGTAGTCACTTTGTTTGGCAAAGGTCGGTTTTGATATGGATCTATATTGGAGTCAAATCTCGTGGCACATAAGCTAGGAAAGATGCAAGGATTGACAAATGTTCCCATACCCAAGCTTGTAAGAAAGCCGAACAACCATATAGTCACCCTTTAGGATGTTGGGCACAATGTGAGGGACTAGAGATGGTCTCTGAGATGATCATAGGTGTAAGTGTCTTCTTCTATAAATGCTGGTCTAAAATGTTGAGTTAGAGGCCATTGATATGATGACGGCTATGTGATAGCAAGAGCTGTCCTAAGACAACTAAAGTAAATGCTTTGAACTTGATGGGATAGGTGAAGTCACCAACTTTCTTCCAACCTTTTTCCAATAAAGGTTTAAAAGGGTAGTGCAAATATTCTCCCACAACTTCCTTAGGCAAGGAGGCTTTGGAGATGTATAGTACGTGGAAGCCTTTAAGGTAGCTAGGCTTGTGAGTTGGGATGATGGTACTAATGCCAAGATAATGTTCCTAGTCTAAGAATGATTCGAGCTCCTCAATAATGGGCGTAAGCTCTTATTCTCCAAAGCAGAAAACCATAGATGTCGGATCCCAAAAGGAAATGGCTGCTTCTATTAGTGGCCAATCTAGGTTGATTTGGGCTATGGCTAATGCTACCCCTCACAAACTTTGACTTTTCCAAACTTCCCGTTCTTCGGGGTGGGAAGGGCAATTAGGGTATTTATGAAATTTACAAAAATGGTAGAGTACGCATCCAAATACATGGGTTTGTGAGCCATGTCTGTAAGCATAAGCATGAACACAGGGTTAGAAATGTCATTTTATAGCTGAAAACAACATTCTGTAGAAATTAAGCCTAATGCCTACTTTTTGCCTCAATGCCTGATTTTATTGAATTAAAAATCAGGCGTTGGGAGAACGATTAGGCATTGAGAGTAGTTACAACTTTAAATGACATGCGGTTGGGTATTTTTCTTTTTGTGTTTAAAATTGCAATTTTCGGTTATAAACTGTAAGAGAGGTCCCCACAATATTTTCCTCTGTCTTTTTCACTTTTTAACAAAAATTCCCCTTTTCCATTATCAATAATGAGTCAAGGAGGATTAAGTCGCCACTTCCCACTTCTCTCGGCACAAGAGAAAGCTTTGTGGAAGAATCCCGTGGTGGACGGGGTAAGTTTTTGACTTGTTCATTTATTTTCTTTTTAATTTTATGATTTTTTTATTATTCTTTGATTTTGTTTTGATTCAATGCTTTTTGCTTTCTTTTTTGTTTATTTTCTTTTAGATTTCATTGTATTTTTAGGTTTTTAATCATTATAATAGAATTATATTACTTTGATTTTGATATTTGAATGATTTAGAATGAAATTTTCATGTTTTTTAGGTGATTTTCTGTTTTTCAATGCCTGAACATCCCTGCCCTAAATTAGAAGAGTAATGCCTAATTTTTCACTACTTTAAAAAGAAAGGTGTTTAAAAATTAGGCATTGGCCTAAAAATTAGGCATTAGGCTTGAGAGACAAATTTGCTATTTTAGATTTTTTTTGTCTTTTTAAGTTATTTTTGCTTTCTTTTCCTTATAAACATTATTCTAACATAATTTAGCATGTTTTCTTTTGTAGGCCAGGGGAAAAGTAGAGTGCCATGGCTCTTCGTCTGGGTTCTTGGATTTATGGGGCTGCATGTGTTCCCATGTCCAAGACAGGGTGAAGGCAATGGGTTTTGGCCCTTTTTTGAGTTTGCCAGTGTTGTAGGCCGATAAAGCTCTTCTGTTGGCACTGGCCAAGAGGTGGTCCCCCATTACACGGACCTTCCATCTTCTGACAAGGGAAATTAGGCTACCCCCCATTGATTTCTTTATGATGACTAGGCTCTCTATGGATGACACACCTCCACTGAGTTTAGAGGACCTTGACCCAGAGTTGGTGGCTCGATGCATAGGGCCTCAACCTGTAGTGTACTACAAGGACACAAAGGGTGTCATTCCTTCTTGGTTTGAAAAGGACTATGTCTAGGCTACCAACCAGAGTATGCCAACGGAGATTGCGTTTTCCACCCGAGCTTTCCTAATTCATATGCTGACCCGCTCCATTTTCTATGGGAAGAGCGACAGAGTGTACTTCTATCTGTTGCTAGCTTGGAGGAGCTAGACTTCGTGGCCACACAGAGTTGGGGTAACTCCTCCCTTGGGTGGATGTACTTCAACATCCCTCGGAGGATCTATGACTTCCTTTCTTTCTTTGTTTTAGTTTCTGTCTTTTATTTCTTTACTTGCTTTCTTAATTTGACATAGATATCATGTTTGATTATAATTCTTTCTTTTGCAGGTGTGGTGCTATGGGCACTTCCCTTCCTTGGCCCTTAGGTGGAGAGGCGAGGAGGTGTTTCACTTCCTCTTTGTGGTGAGGTGGAAGGTTGCCAACACTCACCATAAGGTCTGAAAGTCCATCTCGGCATTTAAAAAAGAGTTGGATCTTCTGACGGCCAACTAGGTAAGTACATAATGCTTTGGTTCATTTACTAGATTTCATTTCTTGTGTAGATCAAGTGGCACTTGTGGACCTGTTGTGCCTTGGGAGTAGAGCATGCTCGAGACCAGACCTTAGCCTGGGGTTGATCTAGTTAGAGAGTTGTGCTGGTGGCTCTTGGTAAGGTCACCATGTACCTCAAAGAGAGGTGCTAGAGGCAGGTTAGAGTCGGGGTGGAGGACTTTGTGGTCCCACACTCACCTCCTCGGGTGATCGACACTGAGGGGGAGACTGGTAGATAGGAGGAGGGCATTGAGGCCTCTGTGTTCTTGGACAAGGCCAGGAATTATAGTGAGTGGTGGGCCACTCAGACTTATGGGCCCTTTGGCGGCCCCATTGAGGCTCAGGTGAGCTTTATTTTAGTTTTGAAAACATTTGTTCATTTTCTTTATTTTTATTTCTTTTAGTTTGACAAATTTTGACTTGTTTTTCTTTTAATAGGCAACTAAGGCACAACCTACAGAGGAGCCAACACCTCCTGTCCGATAAGGGAGGAAGATGAGAGTTCCACCAGTTGATCCTGACTTGATGGGGATGGTTCCTGAGGTGGTACCCGTGACCAACCTTGAGGGTGTGGTCAATGAGGGGCCCTTGCTAGAGGCTGAGCTCCCCGAGGGTTGGGTGCCTCCTGAGGCTATGACTCAGGTATGTTTTGATTTGTTTTAAGTAATTAAGTTTTAAAACTTATGCATTTTAATTTAATTAATTAATTATTTTTTTTAACAAAGTTTTGAGTACGTATGCAGGTTTCTAGGAAGTGTACCTTAGTTCCCTTTAGAAGTTGGCGAGGTGCTTTGCTCTGGTGGGGCAAAAGAATCAAGCTCACTTGATTGAGGTTGTGGACTTGAAGGCTGGGCACAGGCAGAGGCTGAGGTCAAGACAGGACTATTTGATTTCTTTTAAACAGGTTCTAACATTTGTGTTTTATTTTATGTTTGTAGAGACAAATCCCCGTTCTAGGGGAGATAAGAGACTCTGCGGGGGGACACTAAGATGCCTTCCACTAAGCCCGAGGTTGGTGGGTCCATGAGCTTAGGACATGGTGGAGTTGAGCATGTTCCGCCTCCATAGATGGCTTAGGATATAGGTCTTGCTACGAGGGGATCGACTACCATTGTGTCCTCTAGAGATGTTGTTATTTGTTCTAAGGAGGGCCGAGTTTACACTCGAGCAAATCAAGGGGCGAGGGTAAAAACATTCAAGGAGAGGAGGGCCGACCTGGTAGCCAATTCTCTTGCAGAGGATGAGGGGGAAGAGGATTAGAGAGGATTTGATATATATTATTTGAGGATGTACTTAAACATTTTTTGGCTGATAGGTTATATATATTAACCCTGGGTGACTTTAGACATGTTTTGAAGTTTCTTTTAGTTTGTTTTCTTGAAAGAATGTTGGACATTAGATTAGTTACATATTTTAGTTACTTGAGGGTAACTTTTATTCATTCATTTTCCTTGTTCTTTTTATGCTTTGATTAACTTGTTCTAATTATGGGATGTCTATGGAATCTATGTCATCAAATTATTATGCAAAAGGGGTGAGAGATATTCAAATTTAGATAAGAAGGTAAATATGGACCTAATTATCTAAAAAAAAATAATTTGGACTAATTGTATAAAGTCGGACATGAATTATTGGTTCCATTTTAATCAATCATGCAAGCAATCAATCAAAATCACGGCAAAGATTCCTAAAGCTAGACCTCTAAGCTATTGAGTGTAGCCTAAATAACTCTAACATGAAAATGACTAAATATGCATGCTTCATTGAGATTCTAAAAGATGAAGTGTACTAGTTAAAACACCTCCCCAAATAATCAGATCATAGAGTGGTAACTGGCTTGGGTAACTCGGAATGGCCTCCGTGACATAATAGCAAATGCTTAGACGTTATTCCCATCTTATGTGGTAATCCAATGTCTATCCATTGGTGGGTAATGACCTAGATAAGGCAATGTCATGTCCTCGGACTCATTTTGTACAAAAATAGAAAATAATAGAGATGTTTTGTGTATAAGTTGTTCAACTATGAATTTGGTCCTACTAACTAATTCAAGCTATACTAAAGCTATGTGAGCATGTTTTCGATCCTCTGCATGGCAATCTGGAATGAATATTAAAGATGGAGTGTTATCTTAACTAACTAATGAAGTGACCTCAGTCTAATTCAAAGCAAGTAGGCATATGAGAAAGTAAGTAGGCATGTGAGAAAGCAATTAGGCATGTGAGAAAGCAAGTAGACATGTGAAAGCATGTATTTGACATAGACTAAGACTTATACATGTGGAGATTAAACATGTCCCCAGTGGAGTTGCCATTTTGTGGATGTGGGGCACCCACTTTGGCTCGCTGGTCGCCAATCCCACCTTTCTTTCTTTTCGTGAGAGAGAAGGATTCAGGCTTTTGTTTTGGAGTCGTCACCAACTCAGGGTTTAACTGATGGAGTTGGACATCGGTTCTCCTCTTCGGGGAAGAGGAGAAGTCTAGACCCAAAGGTCTAGGGTTTAACTCCTAACACTAGTTTGTGTTCTTGAGAGTTAAGGTAAGTTGTTTGGATGCACTTGGGGAAGGTGTTAGGCACCCCAAATACCCACCTTCTTAGGGTGGCTTCTCCCATTCATACAAGTCTTTGTCTTATATCAATGCCCATGCTTTGTTAATGTTGAATTGTAAGCTTGCTGAATTTTTCTTAGGCTTAATGACTGATTTTTCAATGCATGGATTTAATTCAGGATGAAAATCAGGCATTGGCTTATGAATAATCCATAAACTATGTATTATTTTAACTTATTCTAATGGTAAGAGATCCCTCATGGGTTAGGTCTTTAGAGGGATGATGAACCCCTTTAAATGGTTCACTGGTTGATTCCTTAGGGTTAGGTATTAACCCTAATGGAAGGGAGAGAAAGGAAAAGAAATCATTTTTTATTTTATAGGATTAACGCCTATTTTTTATCTCAACGCCTGATTTTCCAATGCTTGAAGTTTAATTTAGGGTGAAAATCAGGTGTTGGAGAAGTTGATTAGATCAACACCTTTGTGCAATCTTTTGGGATGCTTTGATGGGTGCCAGCACTGTGGGACCGTGGTTTGGGTTAAGGGAAGTTTCCTAGGGTTGCATTGTGTAACCCTACGGGTCCTGAATGTAAGCCACATGGAAATATGATCTCCCAAAGTAGGCCACATGATCATATGTTATAGGCTGAACGCTTGTTTTTTGGTTTGACGCTTAAATGTTCAATGCTTGAATTTTAATTTAGGGAAAATTCTGGCGTTGGGTACTAAATCAGCAACCAACTTAGGTTTTTGGGCCACCAAAGTGGGGCCTAGAGGAGCAAGATCTCTCCTAGGTCCATGCACTGACCCTAGGGTGGACTTACATTTAGTTATTTTAAAAAAAAAACATGATTTTTAAGCCTAGGCTGAACCCTTGAAATTCACTCCAACACCTGAATTTCTATCCAACGCCTAAAATTAAATTCAAGCGTTAGGACAGAAATGAGGGCCCACAAAGGTGCATGTGCATAGGATTGAATTCCAGAGGGTAGGTTTATCATGGGACAGGGCTGGAGAAGAATCAAGGCTCCCTAGGGTGGAGCCAAATCTCAATGCCTAATTTTTATATGATGTTTGTTCAACGCTTAATTTTTAATTCACTAAAAATCAGGCGTTAGTTATTGGGAGAAAAACCAGCAACTGCATTTCTCGATTTTAAAACCTTTAGGATTTGAAAAACATGTAAAATTAAGCATGTTAGCAGACAACATATATATGAACATCATATAAAAATTTGGACTTTAGATCATGCATAGAAAATTCAAACTAAAATCCTCAAATATTCATTAAACTAGGTCTCAAAAGACCCGATTTTAAGGGTCTGTTTGGAGGGCCATCTCGATGCCTTCCATAGATCCTAAACTCATAAAATTAAATCTAGTATGTAACACATATTTCTAGTCTAACAATTTCAAATTTGGGCTTAAGCATCCCTCAACAAAAATCACAAGAAAATCAACATGGAAATAGGTAAAAAATGCAGACAAGTAGAGGCTGTTGAGCCTCTACTATGTAACCCGAGTTAAAGCAGTGCTCTAGCATGAATTGGATAGAATAATAACATGCTAATTTGATAGATGATGAAAGGGGGGGTGAATTGAACTAAGGTTTAGGCATACCATGGGTCCAAAGTGGCCTAGGGTTATTAATTTCTTCTTCTTTTACTTCTTCCTCATTTGCCTTAGAAATTTTAGGGTCTTTGTTGCCAACTTGGTCTTGCATTACTTTGGGGCTATTTATAGCCCCAAATTGGTATAATGGATGGTTTGGATTGATCCTAAGATTAGCTAGGTGGAAGGCTAGGATGATCTCTATGCTAAATGAGGTGGAGGGCTAAGATTGAATCTAGGTTTTGCTAGGTGGAGGGTGAGGATGAGTTCAGCTAAAAGGAGGTGGAAGGTGGGGATGTGTCTATCTAAAATGAGGTGAAGGGTGGAGATTGATTTGTGTTTGTTGGCATGGATTGATGAGGTGGAAGGGGAGCATGTGAGATGCCTTTTGGGACAATCCCATTAGTTGAAATCTTTAAGGGTATGTCATGAGATACCAAATGGGTGGGTGTGATGAACTCTCTAGGCATTAAAATCCAAGTTGTAAATCCAAGGAAGGAGGGTGAAAAATTAAATGGGAAGATGCTAATCCAAGGTTACCAAAAATGGCCTTAAGGTGTGAATGCATTTAATACTAAATATCTTAGCTTTAGCTCATTTTAATAAAGAATGATTATTTATTTATTTTTTCAA
>JAOXJP010209413.1:0-25851 GCA_025762735.1 Platanus orientalis
TCTCTATGGTTAGGGCAACAATCCTGTGATCCGGATCGTCCGATCCGGATCATGGATTATCCCATCTATATCTGGATCATCCGATCCGGCTTCCAGGATCAGTGAGACAAACAAAAATGCAATGTATCGTCCGATCCAATCTCCGGATCGTCCGATACAAAATGATCCGGTGCTATATCGGACGATACGGAGACTGGATCATCCGATACATGCAGGATCGTGAGTTTCCTTTGAATATTGGACCGGACCAGGGCAATCCCGATACAGATCGTCCGATATGATCCCATATCTTCCGAGATTTAAAACCATGATACTCATTGCCTAAATATGTGTAGATGAGATCATCTTTGGGTCAATGTGTAAGGAATTGACACACGGATTTGCCTATACAATGAAGTCCGAATTTGAAATGAATATATAGAAGGAGAATTGCAATTCTTCCTCGGGTTACAGATCAAACAAACATCAGATAGAATATTTCTGAATTAATCCAAGTTTGCAAAGGATCTAGTATCCAAGTTTAGACTTCCAAAGTCTAAACCATTGGACACTCCTATCAGTACTGGTGAGAAAATAACAAAGGATATCGATGGAATCGATGTTGATTCTACCGAATATAGGAGTATTATAGGGAGTTTGCTATATCTGATAGCAAATAGACTTAACAATTCCTTTAGTGTAGGTGTCTATGTGAGATATCAGGCAACACCAAAGGAATCTCATCTGAAAGTGGTCAAAGGGATCATTCGATATGTCCATGGGACAATTAACTTTGGCCTTTGGTATCCATTTGATGCCACTCCAGTATTAGTTGGGTTTTTAAATGTTGATTGGACAGATAGTGTTGATGATTGTAAAAGTACGAGTGGTGGATGCTTTTACGTAGGTAATTGTTTAGTCTCATGGCACAATCACAAGAAAAATTCCATATCACTGTCAACTGCTAAGGCATAATATATTGCCGCTGGAAGTGGATGCACGTAACTACTATGGATGAAGTAGATGTTCACAAACTATGAGTTGCCATAAACTACGATAAATTTGTTCATCGACAGCTTAAGTGCTATCTAAATCTCCAAGAATCCGGTGCAACACTCTTGAACCAAACATATTGATATTCAACACCATTTCATTTATGACTTGGTTGAAGAGAAGACAATATCTTTAGAGTATGTTTAGACAGAGGATCAATTAGCAAATATCCTCACAAGGGGACTAGACTCGAAAAGATTCAAATATCTTTGTGGATCAATGGGAATGTGTTCTATGTAAATACATTCATAAATTACCCTAAAAATAAGTTAGACTCATTAGGGGTAATGAAAGAGAAGCTGAGCAAAATCCGAGAAAAACTGGGATTTTTCCTAAAAGATTCCATTTTGAATCGATCCAAACTGGCGAAACCAGCGGGATATGAATGGTGTTTTGATTTAAAAGGGGGGCAAAGCCTTTAGTTCGATCCTAAATTGAACTAGGATCAAACAAAGGCCATTTTTCATCCTCCTCTACATTCTTGCCGGACTTTCGAATCTTCAATGCCAAAACCATGTCGAAACGTGATTTGGGAAAAGGCCCAATGTGAGAAAAGGAGAAACTGAAGCCCCCCAGAACTTTGTCTATCAACTATGGACCTTTTCGAAGCTACATGGCCTTCCATAACTACATGTATATCTTCTCTAAGAAGCGGATCTTCATAGAGCGGGAGGTGAAGCAAACCACACTTCAGGATTTCACCTTGGGCACACAAGTTCCCAATGATAGTTGGATGCAACTGACCGTGATCAAAGGAACCATCCAATAAGAGGTAGTGAGAATCTTTTATGTCAACATTCACTCCCACAACTACACTCAGTTGTCCTTTGAGACTGAGGTGTACGGGGTTTGGATGCTCATCAACCTGGACCGCTTATCACTTCTTTTAGGGATTTCTCACCATGCGTTTAACCCAGTTGTCTTTCCCAATGTTGGGATTGACAAGGGCACATTGCGGCGCTGTTCAAAAGAGATGAGGGTACGTGGTTCAGAAAGCTTGCCACCAGCGAGTGCAAGATGCTTCTAAGGTTTCTAAACATTATCCTTGTTCACAACCTCCTCCCAACAACCCACAAGACGGACATGTCCGTTGACATGGTCCACCTGGTAGCCAACCTAATGAAGGGCAAGGCACTCGACATCCCAGCCATCATGTGCTACGTGATGCTACAGGCATCATCCGACAGAGGCTTTAAGTGGGGTCTACCTTATGGGGTGATGATCACCCAGTTGATGGAGCCGTGCAGAGTCACCTTTCTATGAGATGCAATGTTCCTTCCATAAGGACTTCCCATTGATGATGGCACAATCCATCAGATGGAAGGAGGCCTGAAGAGGAAAGTAACACCACAGGCGGCTCAGGCAGCTGGAGAGGCAGCTCAGCCTGTCCGGGCACCTGTTCTCGTTTCTGAACCAGTAGAGGTTCCTCTACCAACTCTAAAGACCACAACTGCCACTACTGCTCCTCCAGCCCTTACCCCCGCAACGTCTACTTCAGACCCAACTCTGTCCATATCATCAGCACTCTCAGCACTGATCCGAGACATTCATGACGACCTCAGACATATGTTTCGTTGCTTTAAGTGCCTCGAGTAGAATGTGGAGAGCATGGACCAGAGGCTCGTCCACATTGAGGGCATTGTCGATCCCTCATGCACACCAGCTCCTCAAGTCATCCCAGACATGCTTGCCAGGATGAGGAGGACGAGTCAAGTGATGAGGATGCCTAGAGCTCCTCTAGTTTTCATTTTTTGTTGTTGATGTATTTCCTTTATTTATTTATTTTTTTGGACCTATGCTTGTAGATCTTTTTTCAAATTAATGGAAATACAACTTTTTGTTATCTCTCTGTAGTCCTATTTCTCTTATGTTATTCATGCCTTTGGTTTCTATGACAAAAATGGGGAGAAATTTCTAGTTCTAACAATGAAATGAATTTAGGGGAGAGATAATGAAAGTAAGGGGAGATAAGAAAGAAATTAGAAAATGTCCAACACTTATAAAAGTAGTAAAGAAATTGTTGAAGTTAGGGGGAGTAACTCAGTAAGATTAATGAACTTGATACATCATTAAGTTAAAAGACATAGAAATGAACTACTTGTACTCAATTCACATCACTTGCACAATGCTTATCTCATTTTTACTCCATGGGCATATACACTTTATCATGATCATATCCATTCATATGCTTGCTTGTGTACACCTTATACTTTATCATTTGATTGGACTAATCTTGGTTTGAGAAAGGTATGTTATTTGTCAAATGAGTTTTAAGATCTTAAAAGGTGCAAAAGAAGAGATCCAATGCAAAAACCAATCATATGTTAAGGGGGAGAGCTAAAAGATACACGGCTACAGTTGGTTTATGGTCCATATATTCATTTTCGATGTATTTTATTTATGTATTTTAAGTTTTGTCATGGAATTCCCAAATGAGTAGATTGTAAATGTAAAAGTTGTAAATTCCGTGAACTGTAAAATACAAGCATTGTATAGACTAGGATATGTAATGAGTCATGCTAGAGTTTAGAAGGTTGTTTGATTCAAGGTTCGTGAAGAAGTAACTCAAGTGCGAAGAACTAACTCAAGGAAAGCCAACCGAGAACTTGAAAATCGTTCTGAAGGATTCACACTTCACTTTGAGCTCACTAAAGGTAAATTAGATAAGGTGGCATAGCCACAGTGAATCAAAGGTCTATCAAAAGTTTCTAAAGGTCTACAAACCTTCTCGGACCTTGGAGGAGAGATCCCGAAGTCTCTACAGCTTTTACAGGAATTACTAAAGAATTACAAAGACTCTGGATCAATCAAAAGCCCCTAGTTCAATCCAAACTAATTTGGATCAAACCAAGGATTCTTGGGTAGCAGTTTTTCTGAGATCTGAGCACTTGGATCGATCTAAAGTGCTAGAAACGCATAAATTGGCATGAAATCTTCAAAAATTCGAAATATATCATTGGCAAACATAATTTGAACATTAGGAATTGTTCTTATCCAATGGACATTATGATTTTAGGTTTATTATAAATAGGGACAAGCGTCGAAAAGAAAAGTATTGGCCTAGAATGACTATGAATTTCTTTACTCAAAACTTTGGTGTTTTTAAGAGAGATTTTTTTCTCCAACCTTGTGTTCATTAATCCATATACCTAGATAGGATAAAGACGAACCAAAGCTCCTTCTCTACCTTTGTTAAGGCAAATCTTCAAGAGTTGTCTAAAGGGAAACTTGCATGGAATTCAATAGTCATATCTTGCTCAAGGAGCAGTCCCAAACTGTGGTAAAGGCTACATCAACCTTCAAAGAGATTAGTTTTGCTTGATTAAATTACTTTTATATACTTGTAAATACTCCGTCGGAGACACCGAAAGATTTAAGCACTACTGCCAGAAACACCGGTAGTTAAACCTAAGCACCTCATCGAAGGTGTGGACCATTCCTGTCGGAGACACTAGGAATAGATCCAACACTATTGTCGGAGACACCGATAGTGTAGACTTGACACTTCCACTGGAGACACCGGAAGTGTAAACCACACTCGCTAGAGAAACCGAGTGTAGATTGGCTTGCATTGCAAGTTGTTAGGTTTTTATTTAATTTTGGCTTTGATTGTATTGTTTTAATCTTAATAAAATTATATAGCTTGGTTGTGAGCTTTTGAGAGTGGACGTAGGCCGTTGTGTTGAACCACTATAAATTCTTTGTGTTGTGTGCTTGTTGATTATCTTGATTACTTACATTTACTTTATCAAACAATTTATTTATAATTATTCCATTCATTACAATTGTGCACATTAACACTTAAGATTAAAAAGGGTAAACTAAATAATCGTAGGAAACTTATCAACCCTACTCCCGCTCTGCTATAGGTAACACTATAGTATATGATGGAGCCTCGTGGTTAATGATTAAGTAAATTAAGAAAAAGGGTGTTTAGAATTAATCAAGGGAATCGAAAAATTAAACATCTTATTCACCCCCCTCTAGGATCATTTATCGACTTTCAACTTTTCTTTCCTAAGCTCTTAAATTTAATGTTTCTAAGCTTTATCTTGGTAGATTCATCTCTTTTACCTTTTGTGAATAATGATTTTTTGGTGATGGATCTTAGTTTCTTGATGTGAGCATGCTAGTTAGTAATTTTCTTATTGGTTTCTTTGAATTTTTGGGTTATAGAGTTGTGTTCTTTTGGATGGAGTTTTATAGAATGATTTGGATGGTCTCTAATATATGTGAAGAAGTTTGGGTGCTTGGTTTACATGAGTTGTAGGGATTGGAAGCGTTCTTGTGGTGAAGATAGGGTTTTCCCTTTGATTTCCCTTGAATTCCTTAATTTTTGTACTCTACCTATTTGATAAAATACCATCTACTGTTTTCCTATATTATTTACATGTATTTTGGATGCCTTTGGATTCATTGTATGAGTTTTTTGTTCTTTTTAGTGAATTCCTTCAAATACATGTTGGTTTATTGCAATTTGTGATATTTTATGGATTCTCACGTTAAGATCTTAGAATTTATGTATAAATACTTTGGGCTTTGCACCTCTTGAAGAATATTTAGTGGCATGAGCATATTGTCTTTGGCATGATTTACATTGTTATTTTCAAAAGGACATTTCACTTGGACTTTTTCATGAGTTTTGCGAATATCTGTGCTATTTAGTTTTGTCATTAATGGTATTTAGCATGAAATGATTTCATTTTCATGAATATCATGTATGCCTTTGGATTAGAACAAACATCTATACTTCCATATTGGTATTTGGCCTTTATATGTGATTTATCTCGTCAGTTTTTTAATTATTTATGAGTTAGTGCATATGGATATCTTTCATACAGTATACTTATGTAGTGGTTACATTACTTTACATAGCATGGTTTGAACATATTAGTTTGGGACACTCGAATTTGTTTTGATACCCCGGAGTGGGTTACACTTCACGGATTTCAGGTACCCTACCGCTAGGTCACATCAATAGGCAAATGGGCTATATACTTGCCTAGACTTCTCAGACACCCTATCGCCATGTCACATCAATTTGCAAAAGGGCTATATACTTGTCCAGACTTCTCAGGTACCTTTGAATCGAGTTATATCAATAGGTAAATGGGTTATATACTTGCCCAGCCAGACATATCAGGTACCCTACTATCGGGTCACATCAATAGATGAAAGGGCTATATATTTACCCAGACTTCTCTTAAGTACCTTGCCGTTAGGTCACATCAATAGGCGAAGGGGCTATGTACTTTCCCTAGCATATTAGGTACCTTGTTGTCGAGTCACATCAATAGGCGAAGGGCTATATACTGCCTAAACATATCAAGTACCCTACCGTTAGATCACATCAATAGGCGAACGGGCTATATATTTTCCTAAACATCTCAGGTATCTAATCATCGGGTCACATCAATAGGTAAAGACAGCTTTAGTGACACAACACATGATTTAGTTTTATTAGAAACCTTACGAGAGTTGTATGGTTTTGGACTTGGTTTGGATTTATCTGGAATCTTTATAGGTTCATTGATATTTGGTGATAGTTTGGTATTTGGATCATCGTAGGTTTTGGGCACATGACATATAGTATACTTTCCTATTCTACATGCATTTATTTA
Source organism: Platanus orientalis (assembly GCA_025762735.1). Classification (NCBI taxonomy): domain Eukaryota; kingdom Viridiplantae; phylum Streptophyta; class Magnoliopsida; order Proteales; family Platanaceae; genus Platanus; species Platanus orientalis. The sequence continues at coordinate 6,654 of JAOXJP010209413.1, forward strand.
TCTATGTAGTACATGGTAATTGGTGTATGACATATGGCTTATATCTTTAGTGCATGCATGTTTTGGAACTGTTTTGATTTGGATTCTCATTTAGTTATTTTAGAGCATGAGCATACTTGATTACAGTAGAGATACATGCATATTATCGTTGATGCATGCATTTATGTACTTCATTTTTCCTTCTCTACTTTGGATCACACTGTTTACTATTATACCTATCTTGCTTCCATTTTTTGTGTTGTATAAACTGTATACCCTACCACTAAGCCCGTCAAGTTTATCCCAATTGGTATCCCCCGCAAATGATTAGGCGTATAAGTTGGACTGTGCTTTGAGGTAAGGGTGAGTCTTTGGAGTTGAGTAGCTGATCCAATTATTATTAGTTTTACATTCAGTTTCTAGTTTACTTATTTTGGAATAAAGATATGTACTTTTGATATTTTGGGATAGGCCCCTTCATGGAAAAAATTTGTAAACACTATTATTGTGGGCATGCTGAGACCCTTTACTTTTGATATTTGGATATTTGGTAATGATGTTATATTATCATTTCTGCTACACTGACTGCTTTAACTATTCTGTTGCGATGTGTTTGATTTAAATGGAGGAAAGAAGAAAAAAGTGATCATTTTATATGACAAGTGATGTGAATAGGTAAAAAGGGTTGATGACACTCTACTCTTGTTGGTCTCTCCGTATGAGAAATGGGTTCGGAGCGGGTCATTCCCATGTCAAGGATTTGGATCCGGCCCTTTTCACGGCCCATAGATTCGGGTGTTGACAATTTGGTATCAGAGCCTAGGTTTGATAGATTCTATAGACAATGTGAATTCTTTTGGAGTTAAGGATTAAGTTTTTAGATAAGTCAACAAAATCTTTGAGGATTGATTGATTGTTTATGCTTGTCAATGATTAGCAGCTTCGGACTACTTTAGAGTTAAGTAGATTATTATTACATTCTAGTTTTGAGACCTGTCTTATTTTATTCGAATAAGAGATGCTACTGAGAGAAGAGGCACTCATTTAGATTCTTCCTCCACTACACAGTCAGATGGTGATATTTTGGTTGGAGTTCTTGGTGTGATTAGAAAATTGGCCGATGTGGTAAGAGAGTAGGTTTTGCATGGGGGGCAGCTCTTAGAGAGGACAACTAGAGAGAGCAATGATATCTATAAGCGATTTTGCCGTATGGGTCCACCAGAGTTAATAAGGACTTCTAACCTTATGGAAGCCGAAAACTGGATTACATAGATTGAGAAGATCTTTGCCATTATAAAGTGCTCATTAGAGCAAAAAGTATCTCTCGTTGCCTTTGTTCTAAAGGGCAAGGCATATCATTGGTGGAAGGCCACCCAGGAAACCCTTATATATGATGTTGTGGAGCTACCTACATAGGACATGTTCCTTCATACTTTCTACCAATATTTCATTATAGAGGGATTGAGAGATGAGATGATGGCTAAGCTTCTTGAACTCACCTAGGATAGCAAGATTGTTCTCCAGTACAAGGAGAAGTTAATAGAGTTGACCTATTATAATAGTGGGAGAAGACGAGACCAAGGCTAAGAAGTTCTGGAGGGGACTTAGGCCTACTATCTACATGCGGATGACCACTACTAGATCGAGGACCTTTACTGCGATCGTTGAGATTGTGAGGCTTATCAAGCATGATTGTGATGAGCTTGCCAAGAGCCGTGATAAGGGCGTGAAGTGCTCTCAGCCTACAGGACTGAAGAGAGCTGAGTACCCCAACAGGACTGGCATGACTAAGATGCCAATACAGACTAAGGTTAGAGCACTGTGCCAGAAACGCGGGAAGATCCATTCTGGTAGATGTTTCAGAGAACTGATGCTTACTAAATGTGCAGTCTAGTCGATCATCTTATACATGTTTGCTCGGAGTGGAAGAGAAATCAGACCGCCTTTCTTAAGTAAGCGAAGCAAAAGGCCTGAGTTCTAGGGCGTGTGTATGCCAATACTGAGTAAGATGCCCAGGCATCCCCATTTGTTGTCACAAGTATACTTTTTTTATTTGGTCACAATGCACGGATCTTGATTGATTCAGGATCCACCTATTCTTTTATTGTTTGCCACTACATGAGACATGCCAATTCCTTGCTCGAGTTATTAGAATTTGTATTGACCGTTTCCACACCGCTAAGGAAGACTATATTAGTAGAGTTGGTATCTAGGTCTTGTGTATTCAGGATTGGTGATAGAGTTGTTAGTGGATTTAAACTTGCTGGACATGAAAGACTTTCATGTGATATTGAGAATGGACTAGTTGGCGGCACACTGTCACTATCTATTTTTACTCGAAGGAGGTTGTATTTCACATACCTAGTCAGTCTGAGTTCTCATTTTAAGGAGTGATCGAGTCTTTTCCAAGTGTGATCTCCGTGATCTAGGCAGACAGACTTCTTCGAAAAGGCTGCTAAGGCTATTTAGCTTATGGGGTTGATAACCAAACTGAAAGCCAAAGACTGACAACATCCCAATCGTTAGGGACTTTGTTGATGTATTTCTAGACGATCTCCATAGTTTACCTCTATATTAAGAGATTGAGTTTGCCATTGATTTAGTCCTTAGTACCACACATGTTTCTACAGCCCCATATTGTATGATACTGGCTGAATTAACTGAGCTTAAGTTGCATCTTCAAAAGTTTCTTGACAAGGGTTTTATCTACCCTAATATGTCGCCTTGCGGTGCACTAGTACTCTTCGTCAGGAAGAAAGATGGTTTGATGAGGTTATGCATCGACTATTGGTAGTTAAACCATTTAACAGTTAAGAACACCCATTGCCAGGGATTGATGACTTATTTGATCAGTTGTAAGGCACCAAGGTCTTTTTGAAGATTAACCTTAGATCGGGTTACCATCAACTCTGATCAAGAAGGAAGACATACTAAAGATTGTTTTTTACACTAGATATGAACATTATGAATTTTTGATTATGTCATTCGACTTAATGAATGCCCTTACTGCTTTTATGGACTCTATGAACCATGTGTTCAAACCACATTTTGATAGCTTCGTAATTATGTTCATCGACGACATCCTAGTTTACTTTAAAAGTCTAAGAGAGCACGATGAGCATTTGAGGATTACTTTGTAGATTGTGAATGACGCTTTATACAAAATTCAGTAAGTATGAGTTTTGGTTGGACGAAGTTATGTTGCTAGTCCATGTGATTTTCAAAGATGGGTTTTTTGTCGATCCTAAAAAGATTGAGGCCGTGGTGAATTAGTCGAGTCCGACCAATGACTTGGATACCTACAAGTGAGAAAACAAGAAGAAAAAGAGGAGATGTTCTCTACATGCTAAGTATTTATTCATCAGCTCTTATACATCAATATTATGACCTACATGTATAGATACATTATAACATAAATACCCTTAGCATACACATATACTTATACTCCCCCTCAAGCTAGAGAATGGATATTGACAAGATACTGAAAGTGTGTTCTACTAAGTCCCTTAGTAAAGATATCAGCTAGTTGATTATGAGTGTGGACGAAGGGGGTAGATATGTTTCCTTTCTTAATATGGATTTAATAAAGTGATAGTTAAACCTCCACATGCTTAGAATGATCATGTTGCACAGGATCATGTGCAATGCTAATTGCGGCTTTATTGTCATAGTAGAGATGCATGGGTCCTGTTATTGGAAATCCTACTTCGGATAATAATATTTTTAACCACATTGATTCACAAATTCCATAAGCCATCGATCTGAATTTTGCCTCAGCACTATATCGGGTTACTACAAATTGTTTCTTACTTCAACAAGTGACCAAATTACCTCCAACCAACGAATAGTATTCGGATGTAGACCGGCGGTAAATAAGAGACCCTGCCCAATCAGCCTTAGTGTAAACCTCAACACGATGATATCTGTATCTCATATATAAGAGACCTATTCCTAGACAACCCTTTAAATATCTAAGAATTCGATAGACTACCTCTATATAGTCTTGGGTAGGTGCATGCATGAACTGATTGACCACATCAACTGCATATGTAATCTCTAAGCGAGTAAGAGATAGGTAAATGAGGCGCTCCACCAGTCTTTGAAATCTTCCAACATCAATAAGCCGCTCACTATCATCCTCCTTATGGCGATGACTTATCTCAATGGGTGTAGCACAAGGCTTGCAAACCTTCCATTCCCGAGTCCTTTAACAAATCCAACACGTACTTTTTTTTTTAAAAAAAAGATGTCTTATTTGGCTTTGACAACTTCAATCCCAATAAAGTATTTTAGAGAGCCAAGGTCCTTAATTTCAAATTCCCGTGTAAGACTTCCTTTTAACTGTACCACTTTAACCCCATCATTACCTGTAACAACAATGTCATCCACATATACTATCAATGCTGTTATCTTGGGACCCTGTTTTCTAAAAAAACAAGGTGTGATTGGTCTGAGCTTGTTTCTATTCAGACTTCATCATGGCAGATCTAAATCTCTCAAACCACGCATGTGGTGATTGCTTCAAACCATCAAGGCTTTTTTCAATTTATAGGCTTTCCCTTCAGCATTCAGCATTCAGCAGACTAAAACTTGCGGAGTAGTCATATAGACCTCTTCCTCTAAGTCACCATATAAGAAGGCATTCTTCACATCAAATTGAAAGAGTGGCCAATTTTGATTCGTTGCCAAGGAAATAAGCACCCTTACTAAATTCATTTTTGCCACAGAGGCAAATATTTCCTGATAGTCTATGCCAAATGTCTGAGTAAACCTTTTGGCAACGAGACATGCTTTATATCTCTCTACAAAGCCATCCAACTTGTACTTGACTGTGAACACCCACTTACATCCCACCAGTTTTTTTCTTTTGGGAAGATCAACCAACTCCTACGTGTTGTTTTTTCCTAATGCTTTCATTTCCTCAACCATTGCATTCTTTCATTCAAGTACACTAGAGGAATAGAAATAGAAGACAAGGTCAGAGAGAAGTTATGATAAGAGGGCGATAAAGAGTCATAGGATACAAAATTGGACATGGGGTGTTGTGTACAAGTCCTAACACCCTTTCTATGCGCAATAGAAATGTCCAAATCATCATGAAGTGGAGAAGGAGAAGGGTTATTACCTTGCTTAGTGATTGGCTCAGAAGTTGATGTCTAGAGTGGGTCATGAGAATTTTGATCCTGAGTTTTTCCTTCATCCTCTTGTGCTTCATGTTTCTTTCTTTGCGTATATATTTGTAAGTCCCCCTTTTTTCCAATACTACTGCCATTGAACTGATATGATGGAACTGGGACAGGAATAGGGATAGGAAGTGGAGTAGTACTATCCAACTCTACATTGACCAATTGCTCCCTTTGAAGAGATATCCCATATGAAGAGAAAAAAGGAATGGACTAAAAAAAGGTCACATTACGAGAAACAAAGTAGTGACGAGTTGGTGGATGAAAGCATTTATACCTTTCTCATTCACCCTATAGCCCAAAAAACACATTTAAAGGCCTTTAGGTCTAATTTGGTTCGATTAGATTTAGGTACATGGATATAGAAAATACATCCAAATGTCTTGAGTGGTAAGAGAAACAATAAAGAGTCAGGAAACAAAATTTCTAATGGGGACTTGTGAGCAAGAACACCGGAAGGCATCCAATTAATCAAGTAAGCAGTTGTTTGAATGGCCTCAAACCAAAAAGTTTGTGGCACATTCATGATAAACATGATTGTACAGACAATATCCAATAAGTGTTTATTTTTGCGTTCAACTACCCCATTTTGCTCAAGGGTGCTTGGGCAGGTAGTCTGGTGAATGATGCTAGATGTATTGAAAGAGGAAAATTTCCAAGAGTTGTCTGACCTGAGAACTCGAAGTTTGGTGTTAAACTAACTAGTAACCATATTATGAAAGGATTTAAAAGCTACATAAACATCACTCTTATTCTTTAATAGATAAACCCAAGTAACATAAGAACAATCATCCACAAATGTCACAAAGTATCGAAAACCAGACAGAGTTTGTAGAGAAGGGTCCTTATACATCAGAGTGCACAAGAGAAAATGAAATAGAACTTTTGTTATTATTATTACTAAGAAGATAAACATACCTACAATGCTTAACCAACTGCCATGGTTCACAAAAGAAATTAAACTTGAAATAAGAAAACTAAGGAAACATTTTCTTCAACACAGAAAAAAACAAATGACCCAAACAGCGATGCCAAGTGAACAACTCATCTGATCCAGAAAGAGAAACATCCCGCTTTATTGTTGAAGTAGCTCCTGGAAGACTAGAATGTAGAAGGTATAGGCCATCCTTCTCATGCTCCAAACCAATTGTCTTCATTATCACCATGTCCTAAAACACGTAATGGGACGGAACAAAGGTAACACAACAGTTGAGAGCTTTAGTAATATGATTGATGGATTATAAATTAAGATTGAACTGAGGAACATGCAACATAGATAATAAGCGTAGATCAGAGGTAATAGGAATATCATCTTGTTTAGCTATAGAATACAGGGAATTATTTTCATTTCGGACCTTGTCCCTACTTGAACATTATAAGAGGTAAAGAGAGATGGCTTACCAGTCATATGGTGGGAAGCCCCTGAATCAATAATCCAAGAGCTTGAAACACTAGAGACAAAAAGTAGACAAAACAGATGCATGTTCTTGAATATGCAAATGAGGAAGATGGAGCATTGGAAGGATGGTCCAAATGAGAAACAAGGTGTTTGAATGCCTCAATCTCTTCTTTAGACAGGCCCCCATCTAACAAATTAGGAGGCAAAGAGGTTGGAGCTACCTCGTTGAGATGGTTCATGTGGTCAGCCATAGAGGTCCCAACACTGGTCTTTAATATACCTCCATTGACCACAATGTTCACACCCAAGGTTCAAAATATTGGTGTCGGTGAAAATATCAGTCAGGCCAAAATAAGACATATATCGGAAATGTCAGAAATATTGAAAAGAAAAATGAGGGTGAGATGCATGTCCAACTATTTGGATATGGCTTATTTCACTTTTGCTCAAGTCTCCCACTGTTTGGCCTTCACCCATAGTTTGACATGAGTCCTTGCTCTCTTCAGACATCACTATAGCAACTACTCAATGCTTGAAACAATAAAAAAAAACTTAACACAGGTAAAAAAAAATACCCAATAAACCAACCAAGATCAATCACTTTCACTATTATGCTTCGTCACACCATGGTCACATGGCAATACAGTCACACGGTTGTACGTTGGTCACACCATTCTATCCATTTTGGAGACCCAAACACAACAAAGAGTCTTCCATGATGCCCAAACCTTTTCCTTTTTAAAAGGCAAAAATATCGTCCCCATACTGAACGTTGTTCAATAATCCCATAAAAATCAACAAAGGACTTCCAAATCAAAACAAAATTGAATCAAACCACTTTTGATTCAATCTTTAGGTAAAAATAATTACTCATTTTGAATCAATCATAAAAACAACTCCAGATCTGATCACAATCAACAATTTCATCCAATTTGGGTGTTTTTTTCCAAAATTTCACAAAAACCCTCGAAAAATATATCAACAGGCTTCAAAAAATTTCGAAAAAATATTATGATACTCAGCAAGTCATTCTAACTCAGATCCCTAGGTCTTCGAGGTCTGACATTGTATGACCTTACTGGCGTCAACCATATAGACACTAACATCAGTACTGCTGGATGTCCCCAGTTGTGTCTCAGCCAATTCTCCTTCGCTTTGATACCATCTTGGATACCTGTAAGTAAGAAAATAAGAAAAAAAATAGGAGAAAAGGGAAGAACTAGAGAGAGAATAATACGATGTGGTTTGTGATGAATTGTGTATGTTAGACATGTTCTCTACATACTAAGTATTTATTCATGAGCTCTTCTTATACACCAATATTATGGTCTACATACATAGATACATTATGACATAAATACCTTTAGCATACACATATGCCTACACAATGTACATGAGAGACGCACTTTTTTGGGTTTAGCTGACTACTACAAAAGATTTGTTAAGGGTTTCTCAAGTATTGTGGGACCTTTAACAAAGCTAACCTAGAAGAATGTTAAGTTTGAATGGAATGAAGCATACAAGAAGATCTTCCAAGAGTTGAAGGACCGGCTCATGTCTACACCGATTCTTACTCTACCTTTGGGATCTAGAGGTTAGGTTTTATTGTGATGCCTTGGGGAAAGGTTTAGGCTATGTACTTATGCAACAAGGCAAGGTTGTTGTATATGCTTCAAGATAGCTAAATTCATATGAGCTAAACTATCCCACACATGACTTGGAACTCATGGCTGTTGTATTTGCTTTGAAGATCTAGAGACATTATATCAATGACGAGACATGTGAGATCTACACTGACCACAATAATTTGAAATATATTTTATCGTATAAGGAGTTGAATCTCAGATAAAGGCGATGGATGGAGTTGATTAAGGACTATGATTACCCATGTAAGACGAAGATGTATCATGATTTGAAGGGATATTACTGGTGGAGTGGAATAAAGAAAGAGATCGTGGAATTTGTGGCCAGATGCTTGGTATGCCAACAAGTCAAGGCTGAGCAAAGGCAAACAGGACTTCTACAATCATTAGAGGTTCTAGAATGGAAGTTGGAACATATTTCCATAGACTTCGTCATGCGATTAGCCAGGACAAGTAAAAAATTAAATGTTATTTGGGTGATCATGGATAGATTGACCAAGTCTGCTCATTTCCTACCGATCCAAGCTACTTATCCTTTGGACCAATTGGCACAACTTTATGTGGATGAGATTTTGCAATTGCACGGAGTTCCAGTTAGCATCGTGTCTATTAAAGACCTAAGGTTTGCTTTTAGATTTTAGAGAAGTTTGTAACAAACCATGGAAACCAAGCTATGTTTTAGCACGTCTTTCTATCCTCAAATTGACAGACAATTTGAGAGGACTATCTAAACACTAGAAGACATGATGAGGGCTTGTGTCATTGATCTGAAAGGTAGTTGAGATGCCCACCTGCCGTTAATCGAGTTCGCATATAACAACTACCAAGCTATCATCTATATAGCCCTTTACGAGGCCTTGTTTGGTAGACGATGTCGGTCTTTGATATGTTGGGATGAAGTTGGTGAGAGAAAGATTCTTGGACTGGAGCTTATCTAAGTGACTACTGAAAAGATCCAGTTTATCATAGATAAACTGCTAATGGCATAGAGCAGATAAAAAAGTTATGTAAACAAGAGAAAACGTGACATTGAGTTCGGAAAAGGTGATCACGTGTTTGTCAAAGTGTCGCCAACCGAAGGTGTGATAAGATGCAGGAAGAAAAACAAGCTTGATATGAGATTTATTGGACCTTTCGAGATTCTAAAGCAGGTTGGTGACCTCGCTTATGAGTTGACTTTACCCTTAGAGTTGTTGCATGTGCATCTCATTTTCTACGTATCTATGTTGCGGAGGTATACGCACAACCATTCTCACATTTTAGAATATGAGCCCCTTTAGGTTCATGAAGACCTCTCATGTGATGAATAACCCGTGACGCTTCTTAATCAAAATGAGTAAGTACTTCGAAACAAGGTTGTGTCATATGTGAAAGCCTTGTGGCAAAATCACAAGGAAGAAGAGGCTACATGGGAAGGAGATAACGAAATGAGGATCAAGTATTTACATTTTTTGAAGGTAAATGTATGTAATTAAATTCAGGGACTGAATTTTTATAAAGGGGGAGGATGTAACATCTCGTATCTAAAATAGAAAAGTTCAGAGAATCCAAACCCGACACCTTGTGTGAAATTTGGAACCTTTGGTAATTTCGACCACGAGGACCATCCTCAATGTTTAAGTGACCTAGACATGGTTTAAAATGAGTTAGAGAACGATCATTTGAGTTGGACTTTGGAAGCCCAAAGTGTAAAAAAAACTAGAAAACTCAAAATAACCTAGGTGTGATTGATCACACTTTTTCGTGACTGATCATGACACTTCTAAGTGTGATTGATCATGAACAAGAGTCACAGATCTTGGATGTTTCTCATTCTATACGTGATCGATCACAGTCGTGACCCATCACACTCAGGACGTGACTCGAGTTACAAGAAAAATAATGAGCCGAAATACGTGGCATAACCTCATTTGATCACTATACGAGTGAGATCTCATTTTAGACTAATTCTAAACCTTATTAGACCTCATTTAGATCTATTAGACCATTTAGAACATAAAGAGAAAGAAAGAAAGAGATTAGAGAGGTTTGAGAGAGAAAGAAGGACTTCTTCCCCAATTTAGTAAGTTTCACTCCCAATTTAAGTTTTCTATCTTAGTTTTTGTATTTTAACCATGGAATACCTATTTTCTTATAGAAAAAAAAGATTTGGATAAGAGAAAAAGACTTTTAGTGGAGGATCCTCTTTAAAACCAAGAATAGAAGCATTGTGTGTATGTATTTTATGATCACTTTCCTTCTTAAAGATCTTAGATTTGATGTTTTTGTCTTGGTGGATTCATCTTTTTTTCCTTTTGTGAATGATGATTTCTTGGTGATAAATCTTAGTTTCTTGATGTTAGCATGTTAATAATTTCCTTATTGGTGTATTTGATTTCTTGGGTTATGGAGTTGTGTTTTTATGGATGAAGCTTTCATGGAATGGTTTGAATGTTCTGAAATATATGTGAAGAAGTTTAGGAGCTTAATTTACTTGGGTTATAGGGATTGGGAGAGTCATTGTGGTGAAGATTAAGTTCCCCTTTGATTTCCCTTGAGTTCCTTAATCCTTACATTCTACATGTTTGATAAAATGTCTTTTACTTTTCCTTACTATTTACATGTCTCTTGGATGCCTAGATTCCTTGCATGAGTTTATTGTTTTCGTTGGTGAATTCTTTTAAATATATGTTGGTTGTATAACAATTTATGATATTCTATGAATTCTTATGTTAGGATCTTAGAATTCATGTGTAAATACTTTGGGTTTTGCACCTCTTAAAAAATGTTTAGTGATATGAGCATGTTTTGTTTTTGGCATGGTTTACATTGATATTTTCAAAAGGTCATTTCATTTGGACTTATTCATGAGTTTTTTTGGAACATTTAGGTTATTTGGTTTCGTCTTCAATGGTATTCGGCATGAAACGATTTTACTTTCATGAGCATCATGTATACCTTTGGATTGATACAAGCATTTATACTTCCATATTAGTATTTGGCCATTATATGTGATTTATTTCCTTGGTTTTAAAACTATTTATGAGTTAGTACATATATCTTTCACATGGTATACTTATGTAGTAATTACATTACTTTATATAAGCATGGTTTTTGGACATATTAGTTTGGGACACTCAGATTTGTTTTGGGTTAGATTTCACAGATTTCAAGTATCCTACCGTCAGGTCACATCAATATATGAAGCAGCTATATACTTGCCTAGACTTCTCAGATATCTTGTCACCACATCACATCAATAAGCAAAGGAGTTATATACTTACCCAGATATATCAGGTACCCTATAGTCGGGTCACATCAATGGACAAAGGGACTATATAATTGCCTAGACTTCTTAGGTACCTTGCCGCCAGGTCACATCAATAGGTGAAGGGGTTATATACTTGCCTAAACATATCAGGTACTCTGTTGCTAGTCCACATCAATAGACGAAAGGGCTATATACTTAGACATATCAGTTATCTTACTGCCGGGTCATATCAATAAGAGAAGAGGCTATATACTTGCCCAGACAACTTGGGTACCTAATCACCAAGTTACTTCAATAGGTGAAGACGGCCCTAGTGGCCTAATAGATGGTTTGGTTTTATCGGGAACCCTACGAGGGTTGTATTGTTTTGGATTTGGTTTGGATTTCTTTAGAACCTTTGTCGGTTCATTGATATTTGGTGATAGTTTGGTATTTGGATCATCGTAGGTTTTTGACAGTTAGCACATGACATGAAGTATGTTGTCCTATTTTACATGCATTTATTTATCCATATAGTACATGATAGTTGGTACATGGCATATGGCTTGTAGTTTTAGTACATGCATGTTTTATGATTATCTTGGTTTGGATTCTCATTTAGTAATTTTGGAATATGAGCAGACTTGATTCCAGTAGAGATATATTTATATTATTGTTATGTCATGTATTTATGTACTCCGTTTTCATCCTCTATTTTGGATAATAATGTTTACTACTATACCTACTTTGCTTCCCTTTTATGTTGTATAAACTGCATACCCTCCCATTAAGCCTATCAAGCTTATCCCAATTAGCACCACCCACATATGAATATTCAGGTTGGACCGTGCTTTGGGGTAAAGGTGAATCTTTGGAGTTGGGTAGTTGGTCCAGTTATTCTATCTTAGTTTTACATTCAGCTTCTAGTTTACTTATTTTGTACAAGAGAAATATACTTTTGATATTTTGGGATGGGCCCCTTCATGGATAAGATTTGTATATACCATTACTATGGGCATGTTAAGCCCTTTACTTTTGATATTCAGATATTTGGTATTGGTGTCACATTATCATTTCTGTTGCACTTTTTTCGGATTATCTTTTGATATTCAGATATGCATTAACTATTTTGCTGCGATCTAATTGATGTAAATGAACTTAAATGGAGGTAAGAAGGAAAATGAGATCATTTTATATGGCAAGTTTTCTAAAAACAAAAAATTTTCTAAAAACTTGTTTTCTTAAAAATTAAAACTTAAGACTTTCTAAAAAACACTATTTCCGTTTTTAGTGACCACCCCTTAGTAATTTGGTCATAACTTTCCCAAATCACCTCGGATTTACACAATCTTGATCTCATTAAAAAAGTAACTAAATCACCTATCGAATAACACCAAAATCAAGTTTTAGTCATACAAAAATAGGATCCAAAGTGAAAAACGGGATTACAACTAAAAACCCAAAAAAACTAAACTAACCATGGCACTATTACCCTTATTACAAAATTAACCCACCCCTTAAATTATTAAAATGACTCACATAACACAAGATTTGAACCTTGCTCTCTTGTGTAGTGGCACACACATAAGTCGCATAATGTTGTCTGCATCAATTCTTGTAGGGATTCTTGTAACATTAATCAGATGCTCTCCAATTGACAATGTTATATGTAATGTCGAAATTTTAAATTGGTAATCTTTTTCCATATCCAGGTTGCATTTAATTATCACTGAAATCTAGATGAGAAGAACTAAAAACTCAAAAGAGACCAATTATAAATTGCTTAAAAATTGCAACTTTGTTGCTTTGTGTCAACCAGATATCATTTATCTTTCATTAAATTATACTTTCTTGGCTTTCTACAGACTACAAATTAATTTCCCAAAACATAATCGGAATTTTCTTATGGATACTGTTTCTTTCCTTTAGAAGACAGAGAGATGGGTCTGCTTTCTACATTGTTGAAATGGAACGAACTTGATCCACCATCAAGAGCTGAGCAGTTGAGAAATGACAGAGTGTGCAGGCTCTACCAGCACAACAGAAATCCTTTTGTTGATCATCCAGAGTATGCCAATCTCATATGGAAGCAAGCTATTCCAAGCTGTCAGAAAATGTTCCCTCTCTCCATAAAGGCATGGATAAATGAGTTTCATTACAACAACAAAGGCAGGGACCAGAATGAGGTACGTGAACCTCTTGACAAATGTCACTCCATATTCCTCATAAACCATATGTTCATCATAAAATTCATTGATATTTTATATGAATTGAAGATGTATTCTTGGATAAATGAGGTTCATTATAAGCAGACACTACAAAGAGGTGCATGAAGCTCTTAACGAGCACACTCCTTGTTCCACATTATTCATGCTATTGTTATGAATTTGGTTCATATTTTTATATGAACTATGACCTACTCATTGAAAATCAATCACTACTTAGATTCATTCAAGAATAATCCTGTGTACATTTTTTTTATTTTAATTTTTGTGGATTTGATGGTGTGATTTAAAACTGACAGATTATGCATGTTGTCTAGAATTACTGAATAGGAATACTCATTGAAAATCAGTCACTACTTAGATTATGCATGTTGTCTAGAATTACTGAATAGGAATACTCTTATTCCTCTCTTCCATACAGTCTGCAGCAAATCTAGATGATTGTGACTCACCATTCGATAGGAATCCAACGTGACCCAAAAATTTAGTAAATTGGATGATAAAACTATGTGTTCTTCATCCTTTTTTCTTCTGAGCCACCTAGTATATTTCTCAGTCCAAAGAATGCAATAAGTTAGATGGTTGTGATCATTGTATGGCACTATTCTTTTCTCTGATCTGGTGGACTTATTGAATGGTGGATCCTGAGCCCCCTGCTCTTGCGACCCACCTTACTAGATTACTTATCATCGTTGACAATAGCTGTTTACTACCAATTACAAGAAAGAAAAGTAAATTCTGTTAACAAAAGCAGTTTCTTTTGCAGTTTGTTGAAGTAATAGTAGGACCATCAACAAGTGCAGCCAGACTGGAACTTGTACTATATAATGGAGCTAATGGGAAAATGTACAGGTCCTTGCCACTGGTAGACAACAGAATTTTCCATGTAACAGATGGTGGATTTGGTTTTTCGATTTATACAGCTGCTCTCCCAATTCAGAATGGACCAGGTGATGGTATTGCTTTAGTTTCTGGCAGTGATGGTGACTGCATTCAAGTGGTTCAGTTTATTTCTTATGAAGGTCTAGTGAAAGCAATCGATGGACCGGCTATGGGAGCTGAGTCTACGGACATTGGTCTCCAAGAAACCCAGTCATCATCTGAGACCGATTCTTTGGGGCTAACAGGAAGACAAGCAGGTGAGTTTAAGTGGAGAAAGTTTATAAATCGTCAATCCCCTGGGAAACTAAACATGGGGCAGATCCTATCAAGTTCATAATTCATAATAATTTGCAAGTTTGGTCTGGCATTTTCAGACCTTGGGGCTTTGGGACGTCCAACACAAGACCAACAATGTATATAGTACATACATCACTATGTATCTAAAATTATTAATAGTTGGAATGTGTGGGTTGGTGGTTCGAGCATTGTGCTTAGTGCAAGAGCATTGTTTAATCTTACTTGATTTACCATAGGCACACATTAGGTAGTTAGTCGTTTTCATTATAAACCTCTACGGCTCTACTGTTCAAGGGTGCATATTTTTATCAACCAAGGCCCAATTCAATGATGGGAGTAAATGTCCTGTGCAGGATTCGGTGTACTGGATTACGTCCAGGACATCAGGGGACCTCATATGGAATAAAATGGGCGGGAATTTGAAATTTCATCCAACTCCCAACCATTTTATTCCGTATGACGTCTCCTAGTGTCCTGGACACTAAATCCTGGACATAACATTTATTTCGTTCAAGGATTGGATGTGTCAATTGCCTCCTTTTTGGATGGCCATGAACCAGGGATGACACTGTCCTTTAAATGGCCCTATTTATCATATAAATATAATCACTTGATTTTGATCTGAGTTTTCATTGAATACTAGGGTTCCACGGCTTGTATTTGACATTGAAGAAGTAGATGCCATCTGCCTAATATGGACCAGTTATTGTAAGGGGACTACATGATGTTTCCTCCTTGAACTTACATGGTATGATGATGCACACCTAACCCCAAACCAGGCTCTAGGTAATGGTTTAGTACATTAGACAATTCATGGGCTTGGATTCGGCACCATGGGTTAATTATCTGGTTGGCTGGGTTCTTCTTGGGTTGGGTTAGGTTATAGGCAGACTGCTCAGTTAAGGGGTTGGGCTTGGATGGCACGGCCCAAGTTGCACCAGTATCAATACGTTGACCTTCCAAACTTCCCAAACATCTTTCATCATGTCTCTGTGAGACTTGACCGCACACATTATCTTACCTGCCCCTCCTTGGATTTGGATTCAAAAAGATGAAAAACCACCATCCGGATTTTGTTCTAAGGTGTTGCTCAAATTAGATGCTATTGATCTATATCATTGGTGTAACCTTAGCTTGGCTGCTTCTGACTTTAATCAGATGTTGAATTAATCATTCAAAACAGGCACCTCATCTACACTTGAACATCCAAACCTTGAAGTTATCCTCCAACATTTAGCTTGAGATGGCTCCTATCTTCCCTAACAATCTTTAGGAACTCTTTTCATACACCACTCCATGCCGTCTTCCTTTCATGCCCACACCAACCCAAATTAGTAGAGGTCTAGGATTTTCAATATTTTAGTTATACCGACGCCTTGGCTACACTAGATCTTGAAAGTATTTTAGTAACCATCAAACTGTGGGATCTATACATAGATCCTAGATACTCAGCAGGTGATATTAATCATTTTTATACATGAACCCTAGTACCACTAAGCTAATGTAAGTCGAATGAATTTTGTCATCCAAAGAGACTTGTCGCTTGACTTGAAATCGAGTAGCTTTGTAATCCACAAATAACAATGGGCGTGTGCCCACATTTAAGTTATGTAAGTTTCTTGAAACTCTACAAGTTATTATAGATGTGTAGAGACACCAATATTCACACACCATGAATTGGGGACCAACTGACAAATTTGATTCAATTGTAATTATCATTACACACATTCATTCTACTTCATTTATGGAGAAGCTGAATACATGGGATCATTTCTTTTTCTTTCTTTCTTTCTTTTTTTTTTTTTTTTTCCTGGTAAAGTGTCGACTCTTTATTTAAATTAAGATGGGTTATATGGACTAAGGTCCTTTGTCAGAGCTTCTTGTAACCAAAGTGGTGGTAGTCCTGCCCATACATTGGTGATCCCTTGACTACCATCCTTAGCTAATCTATTAGCTATTTTATTTTTGAGTCTACCAACATGAGTTGTCTCTACACAATTAAAAGATGAAAGAAGGTTTTTGCAATCAGTGAGGCATAGTTTTATTTCTACGGGGCAATCCTCCAAGGACTCCTATAAAGCTCGAACTTCGATTAATGAGTTTCCTTCAATAGCGAGTTTTGATTTTGCTTGTAGTGGTGATGATGTTGGTCTTCTACTACTTCTGGCTGTAATCATTTTGCCTTTTGCATTTTGTAGTATGACTCTCATTTCAGGCATCTGTCTTTCTATTGAAGTTCAACTTTAGCCATTTGTCTTTTGGTGGATCCCATCCCTTTTTGTTCCTACTCATGTCCTCCGTTGTTGTTGGATTTATTGTCTCTAGTTCCTTTATTAATCTACAAGAGTTTGTTAGAATTTGAGTCATATTATATTATTTATTATCAAATATAATGGCATTTCCTTTTCTAATGACTAGTTTTAATGTAATGGAAACAATTTCTTATTACTTTATTTCTTTTCCTAGCACTAGCCTTGTTCACACCACCCCACAGGAATGTTTTGGAGGCATTGGGAGACAATGTCTTGAATCAACCTTCACCTTCAACTTAAACTAGGAGGAAGAGTCATTCTTAAGAAGATAAACACTAACTTTTTATATTTGATGTGATCCTCTACTTCTTGGAAATGATTTAATAATTCTTAGAGGGAAAGCTAAAATTTGTCTATATAATAATTTAAATCAAGCAAAATAAATGAGGTTGGTAGGGACAAAAATCATACTAAATTGTATTTAGCCATATTTCAACCCTAGTATCTCCTATTCATTGATGAGCTCAATCATCTTTAAGAGGCAAGCCTTAATCATTGATCAATATATCATTTTGGTGCCTATTAAGCGGTCCTAAGTAATCATCATAAATCTAATCCTTCTGAACATAATCTTATCATGTAGACATCAATCATGTCAGCTTTGATTAGGCATATAGTTATTATCCATCAACTTCTGGTAAAAGTTTGTTTAATTTCTTTTCCAGATTTGTGATTTCTGATCTTTTTCTGACCTCTGAAAGAATCATGATTAAAACCTATGGATTGTCATGATTCATTCAGTTAAGTATAAACCCACCATCTCGGTCTTAGTGTATGTATTGTGTGATAATGTATCATGTGGGTTTATATACTGCTACTAGCCATATCTAGACATATCCTAAGAAGTGAATAAGAGTAAATCAATTAAAAACAGATATGGTTGATGAGATATGATTTTATCCTGTGGGCATCAACCAATCTATTCCAGATGAAATATCTATCCATTGATAGTGAAAGGCCATAAAAATTATTTTGTGAAACAATTTCTACTTACATACTTACTATTTAAATTGAGGGTTTTTAGGTCAAACATCTTATGCCATTACTAATCTATATTATTTATACATTAATGACATCTCATATCATTACTAAGTTGTTCATTCACTTTTGATATCTTATGCTTTTTGATATCTTATGCCATAACTATGTAGATCATGCATCTCATGCCATAACAATGTTAGAACGTTTCTATCTACATCCTATGAAAAATCAAATCATCATTTTTATTTACATCTCATGCTATTACTACGTTGATTATACACATCTAATATCTTATGTCAAAACATTCTATAAACATTTTTAACCATGCATCATATATAAAACACTATATTATCTCATTCATTAACTATCTCAAAAATACATTGGCACATATTAATTATCACACGATTATATTTGTACATGTTGATCATCATATGATTATAATTATCTCGCAACTACACAACGTATCAAACTTAAACTCCCACTATCATTTAGGTCTCCAATCAGATTGATAATACCTCATGTATGACATACATTCAAGTAGTGTCAAAATACCAAATAAATTATTTAATATAGATTATAAACCCTATAATTTGTGTCTTGTTGTGTTACTGAGTCAACAAGTAGTTTAAGATATCAATCATATCCTAATTAGGATTTTACTGAAGAAGATTTCATTATTTTGTTAAATCGAGTGTATCTTAGTTAAACTAAGTGCTTTACACTCAATCTTGGTCAAACTAGTTCTTACTAAATTAATTTTAGTCAAACTAAATTTTATTTGATGAATTTTATTCAATTATATTGAATTAGCTATGATCTAATCAAATTTTGTTTTGTTAAGTGATATGCTTATATTTTATCATCATTTCATATCCTTCAGTCTTTATTTTTTACTTTTTTTCTTTTTATTTTATTAGTTCTTATCTTAATTTTCTTCACTTTATTTAAATGGAACAGGAAATGAATAATTCAAGCAAAAGAGCCTAAAATGGAGATTTTCTTGGCTAAAATTTGCTAAAAGATTGATGACATGGCTTTGGAGCTAATTTTAGAAGATTTGAGGCAATT
>JAOXJP010209414.1:0-11907 GCA_025762735.1 Platanus orientalis
GTTTTGGGGAATATTTGTTGATTTTATTGTGAATTTACATGCGTGATCTTAAGCCAAATATTTTATATGTTGTTCATATATGTACTTCCTGCTAGAATACCAAATTTTAGAAATTTTTAACACCCCTAGGGGTCCAAATGACTGAAAAAGGGTTGT
This sequence comes from Platanus orientalis, assembly GCA_025762735.1. Classification (NCBI taxonomy): domain Eukaryota; kingdom Viridiplantae; phylum Streptophyta; class Magnoliopsida; order Proteales; family Platanaceae; genus Platanus; species Platanus orientalis. The sequence continues at coordinate 157 of JAOXJP010209414.1, forward strand.
TTGATTTTGGTCCTAGGCCTAACGCCTGTTTTTTTAAGGGAATTAAAAAACAAGCATTGAGAAAACTGGCATATAGAAATCAGGTGTCAGACCAATTATAGACTTATTATATATGGTTAGAAATATCTCTCTCTCATCTTTCCAAATTGACCAACCATGCTCAAATCTAAATTTTTTGGAGAGAGATATGCCCTCCGGAGTACTGGTTGTTCATACCCAATGCCTTTTTTTTATTCTGTTAAAAAATAAGCATTGACAAAAAACTGGTATATGGACAATTAAGTGTTAAACAAGTATAGGCTTATTATATATGGTTGAAAATATATCTCTCTCAGCTTTCCAAATTGACCAACTATGCCCAAATTAGAATTTTTTGGAGAGAGAGATGCCCTCTAGAACACAGACTGTTTAACCCAGCGTTGATAGCTTAAACAGGCGTTAGTTTGAAAAATAAGCATTATGCATGTATAATTTTACCATATATGGTTGGAAGGATCTCTCTCTCAGCTTTTCGAATTAACCAACCATGCTCAAATCTGAATTTTCTGGAGAGAGATATGTCCTCCAGAGTGCGAATTGTCTAAACCCTAAAAAATAGGCTTTGACAACTTAAACAGGCGTCAGTTTGGAAAATAGGCATTAGGAAAATATAGGCTTATTATATATGGTTGGAAAGATCTCTCTCTCAAATTTCCGAATTGACTGACCACGCTCAATTCGAAATTTTGTAAAGAGAGATATGCCCCCCAGAGTACATTGTGTCCAAACCCGACACCTGATTTTTAATCAGTTAAAATTCAGGTGTTGACAAGAAATGTAAGCATTAGAGAAATTCAAGTGTTGGGATCTGGGACCCACCCCAGTGAACCCTGACCTTCTCTAAAGCCTATACACAGGCAACTAATGCCTCGATATTCGTCCACGTGCTTAGGCACCTCTGTGGGCCCTATTTACAAGTGTTAGGATGAATTTCAGGTGTTAGACCTGTGAAAGTCAAATGAAACCTAGCTTCAAACCAATCCATTCTATAGACATACTTTAGGATACCTTCATTATAAATACCTCTTTCAGCTTTCCCAATTATCATAATACGGTTGATTATACACTTGTAATTTTCAAGTATATCAAATACTCGAACTTTACCTAGGAGACAACACTTGAGTAGTGGCTGATACGTCAACGCGACCAAGTCGAGTCGACCTACCCCTTCACTACATTTCAACCCGTCCCGACCATTTATTGTCTTCACCTTACCTTAGGGTCATGTCATAATGGTTCGCAACCTAAAGACCCTAAGACTTGGCCATAGCCCACTTAGGTTCTCAAAACCATGCACATTTGTACAACATTGTCTTGGCCCCCATTTAGCTAACTTGTCTACATTTTGCAGTAGCGTGGAGTACTCTGTAAGTATCTAAATAATCTAAAATGAATCTACCCCACATCACTCTCATAGCTGACGTATTTGACTACTGAGATTGGCACACACAACAAACCCCTAAAACTACATATAGTTTGATCCCGACAAAACCCTAGGAACACATGAACCATAAGGTCGGGTATGTAGGTAGCTCGAGACTATGTCTCAGGTCTAACTGTAATGATCACACCACGAGGGTGGTTCAAAACCAATAATTGTATATTTAACAAGCATGGACTTTAGCATAATTTAAAACATGTATGAATGAGAGAAGCTGCCCTAAAAGGACGGGTATTTGGGGTGCCTAACACCTTCCCCAAATGCAACTAAACAACTTACCCTTAATCTCAGGAACCCAGACTAGTACTAAGAGTCAAATCCCTAGACCTCTAGGTCTAGACTTCTCCTCTTCACCTGAAGAGAAGAACCGATGTCCAACTCTATCGGTTAACCCCGAGTTGGCGGCGACTCCAAGAAAAGCCTAACCCCTAGTAAAAGGGTTAGCGACCTTTTACTGTGGGCCCAAAAACCATAGGCGGGCAGGGGAATCCAAACCCCTCCCGAATGGTGATGTCCAAAATTCATTAAAAGGAATGACGGATTCATCCTTATAGCTTATATTTACATAGATGACATCTTTTTTGGGTAGACATGTGAAGAGCTGTCACATGAGTTTGTCCAAACAATGAAGGATGAATTTGAGATAAGCATGGTGAACTAAAGTTCTTTCTTAGATTGTGGATTAAACAAGCTAATGATGGTATACACATTATACAATCCAAGTTTGCAAAGGAGTTAGTGTCAAAATTTGGGCTCTTAGAGTTAAAACCTATGAATAGTCATATCATCACCAACGAGAAGATTTCAAAAGATATCTTTGGTAAGAGTGTAGACACTAAGCTCTACATAAGCATTATTAGGAGTCTACTATACTTGACTGCTAGTAGATCTGACATTACTTTTAGTATGGGTGCATGTGCCAGGTACCAAACTGATCTTAAGCAGTCTCATTTAAAAGATGCTAAAAGGATCATTAGAAATGTAAGTGGTACCATCAACTATGGTCTTTGGTATCCATTTGAGATAAATAGTGAGATTGTTGGATACTCAGATGTTGATTAAACCAATAATGTTGATGATAGAAAGAGCACTAATGGGGGTAATTCCATATAGGTAACTTTTTCAACAAGAAAATAAGATAATATATCTTTGTCTACTGTTGAGGTTGAATACATAGCATCTGGGGGGTAGATGCACTCAATTGCTCTGTATGAGGCAAATGCTTAAGGACTATGATCTTGAGCAAGGAACAATGAACTTGTTCATTGAAAACTCCAATGTGATCCACATCTTAAGAAATCCAGTCAAACACATTACAATAAGACATCATTTCATTAGAGTGCTAGTTGAAGAAAAAAAATTATCTCTCTTAAGTATGTTGAGACTAAAATCCAATTAGTTAACATTCTCACTAACCATTAGATGTTTGGAGATTTGAATATCTAAGTAATTCAATTTGTGTTTGTGAGATGCCATGATGAGTCTTGTTTAAGTATTTGTAGGAGACTTAAGACTAAGGGTGTCTTCTTTTAGTAGCAAAATTGGTTGGGGGTAATTTTGTCCTCAAAAGTAGTTAAACCTGGAAAATCAGAACTTTGATCAATCCAAATTTAATCAATCAATTGAACTGTTAGGTTTGAGAAATTGAATCACACAACTATAAAAGGTTGTGGGGTCCTCATTTTAGGGTCCCAAATGATAATTGAGACCTAACTAGTCCCCCCTTGAGTTCCCCTCTACATTCATTTGGATTTGCTCAAGAAATTTGGCTCTTTTGGGACCAAATTCTCTCTTATTCTTGAAAAAGCATCTCAAACACTCAACTTGTCACATATTTCTCTGAGATGGTGGATTTTAGAAGAAAGGAGAAGGCACCAGCTAGAGAATCAAGTAAGAGGACAAAGCTTTGATAAGGAAGGTCTCAGGACAATCCATTTTTTAATGAGCAAAGTATGAATCTCTATGAAAAGTATTTTTCACATCGTCCTTTACTTTTAGAAAGATTTATGGAGCCTGAAACCCCTCAACCTCTAAACATTGATTGACACTAGAGGTTGGACACCTCTTATAATGATTAAGGAAAATGCCTACAAAGAGGCAGTTAGGATGCTTTATGCTAACCATTATAATTCTAATCATGATACATTGTCATTTTCTATGTTTGTCTATGGGGTGGATATTGACATTGACCCCTTGGTTATCTCACAAGTCATAGACATTAGAAGGGGAATGCAGTTCCTTACCCAATGTTGACTTTGGAAAACAATGAAGAGATAACTTGAAGGTTGTGTGGGGATAACCTTCTCTGGACCAATGTGCTATCAGTTTCGAAGTGCACTCCACGAGCGCACATCTTGAGCACCATTTTCTCATACAACCTTTTACCAACATTCCACAGGTCAAACATGAAGGTGAACATGATTTACTTGGTCTATAATTGTATTATGGAGAAACCTATAGATGCGTCTGTAGTTATATGTAGAAATATGATGATGGAGGCTGAGGTGATATCCTCTAAGTACCACCTACCATATGGCATCATGATTTGCAAACTTTTGGTGCACTTTGAAGTAGTCTTCTCTCTGAATTCAGCGGTCCAGACTCTAGGTGAGAGCATCTTCAAGGCTACTCTAAAGAAGATGAAAATATTATCAAGGCTAGCACCTCCTCCTCCTACCAAAATCGCTTCTTCTAGACTCTCCACAAGTGATCTCCTTCAAAAGATCTTGAACCAGCAAACAAAAATCATTGAAAAAAAAATCACTACTAAGATGAACAAAATAGAGAAATGTTAAATGCAATTGGCATTTCTTATGAGGGCTCATGAGTGACATATGCAGAGCCTCATCCCGAGCTATACCATTTAAAGAAGCCAGACATCTCTCAGGGAATCTCTATTCATATAGAATATTCTAATGATGAGGAAGAGTGGGAATTAAGAAGATGAAGAGATTTTCACCTTAGGAGATGAATCAAATGGGTCTAACTGATATGTTTGAGTTTTGATGTATGTTTTTGTTTTGTTGTTGAACATGATTTTGGATGCAATGTAATCAATTATCTATTGAATGAAAAACCTTGTTTTTGATCCAATGCACGTGTTTATTGGAATATTTCATTTATAAGGATGTATTTATATATATGCTTTGTATGTTTGATAGTAATATTTATTTCTACACTATCTAGCATGAATTTAGGGAGAGTATTATAGTTCTTTATCTGGTGGCTTCCCACCCCTTGTCAATTCATGTTAAAAGGGGGGATATTGGTATTGATTTCTCATTCTAAGGGGGGAATATTATCCAAAGGGGGATATATTTATGACTGTATGAACCAAAGAAATATAATTTTTTAACCTTCTAGAAATTTGTGCTAAATTGGTATATACATATGACTATTGTGATAAATTGGTATATATCTCTTGATATGTGTCACGTTGCTATGTGCTTGATTAGTTAATGGCCTTTTTGAGAAAGGTATTTTTTTCTAAGTGTGATGCTATGAAGGGATTCCATCACATCTTAAGGGGGAGCCTTGTAGGCTACCATATACTTTTGAGTTGTGTAATGGTTTTGTCATGAAATTAACAAAGGGGGAGATTGTTATTGTAATATTTATTTGTGTTGTTGTCAATTCCATTTTATGTTGTAAAAGTACATGTATGTAGTAAGGTCAACATGTAGTCTTGCATACACTAAATCATATTTGTAAAATTATAAGTCATGTAAGTCTAAGTTCAAGTGGTGCTCAAGTGGCATATTGCGTAAAACCGGATGAGAAAGAACCACAAAAGTTAAGAGATAGTGAATCTACACATGAAGATCTCAAGAAGTATTAAGCTCCTAAACCAGATATCTAAATAATATACCATTGTATCTCATTGGTAGTATTACTCAAAGGATCGGATGCTTTAATGGCAAGTGCTCATGGGTGAGACCAATGCCAATGACCTTAGGTGGACCATAGTTATGTGTCCCATGGACCTTAGATTATACCATAGTGGTTGCCAAAAGAGTTTGGTCTTTAAAAATTTAAAATATCAAAATTTCAAGTTTGATCGATCGGAGGATGCTCGATCGATCGAACCGAATGTGTGGTTCCAAACTCAGACAAATTCTATAGCACACCATATCCACTTTTAATAAGTCTTAGAGACTTAGACTTGACACTGTGTGTCTATATCATGCCTCAAAACCCACAACAGAAATCAGAGTATAATATAGGGAATGCACGTGCACGGCATTACAGATCTCAAAGTGTGACATTGTTTTCCTTGTGGAAGGAGTCCTTAATTTACCTAAGTTGCAACATACATTTTTTTTTCATTTTTTTTTTCATTCTTTTATCAAATTATTTAACCCCAATTATCAAAACATCGCAACGGAAACATAACCATAAAGTAATATCCATTCAGCAGTAGTAGTGAAAATATAACTAACATCTATACCAAACTACATTCTCTAAAATAAGCAATCATCATATGGGGCCACCAAACACGCCAATAGACAAATAGTCTCCAATGCAACTACAAATAGCTTATACAGGTTGTAACTCAATAGTCCCTGTGTCATACATGAAGTGTACTAGAAATAAAATAAACAGAAATAAAGTAGATAAAATGGTCCCCTCATCACATGAACCATTTCTCATAACTGAACTTACCAAAGATCCCATGCTACAGGGCGCCATCTGAAAGGGGTTAAAAACATGGGTAAGCTATAAAGCCCATGAGAAAACATACATAATGTTCTATAAAATAAATCGGATGTCATAAGTACGGAATGATATCGAATCAAAACAGATGAATATATAAGAGTCAAACTAACTATAACAATAATTATAATCTAATAAAGGTACAAAAGTAATAAGCCAAATCAACAAGAGTCTCTAACTGAAATCAACAAAATGTGGTTCATAAGGAAAGTGAAACATGTAATGTAAATATTGCTTCAAAAATACTCATAAATAAATAAGCCTTAGCACCTCTCAAATAAGCTGCCTTAGCTAATAGATATCAAAACTGATGCATGCTCATGAAAGCCTAATGTAGCTCTCAACCCATGTAATTTATGAAGGGTTTCCACCAAAATACATCTCGAATCAAAACAACTCAACCCATGTAGGGTTTCTGAACCAAATCTCATCAAAACACCTCGTAACAAATCCAACGGATTAGCCCATGTAAGGCCTCTAACAAAATTAAAATCATGTAACTCATGTAAGGTCTCTACAAAACTGAAATCTCATATGACCCATGTAGGGTCCCTGACAAAACTGAAATCTTCAATAAAAATGGTGGGCAATTAATGTCGTCTTCACCTATTAATGTCACCTAGTGATTGGGTTCAGAAATGGGGTCATAAGACCAATATGACTTGTAAAAATCCCCTAAGGCATCAATGGTTAGCTTATAAAAATCCCCCAAGGCATCAAGGGTAATGGGAAACTAGTGTTGTCTTCACTTATTAATGTGACTTAGTGATTGGGTACTTGAAATGGGTCATCAGACTAGTACAACCTGCAAAAATCCCTCAGGGCATCAAGGTTTAGCTTGCAAAATCCCCGAGGGCATTAAGGATTAATGGGCAACTAGTGCCAACTTAACCTATTAATGCCACCCGATGATTAGGTCCAAACAAGATCCTTAGAAGCAGAATGGGACTTTGCAATCCATGCATATATATAATAATATGTAACTAATCAAGGATACAATGCAAGAAATGTCCAGGTATCAAAACTCATAAGTGAGACCATTTAAAGTCCAACTTAAAACCAAACAGAATGTAGTACTCATACTCACACCAAAACCAAATACTTGAAAATTCTTCTTTTAACTTTCTAAAACCAACAATAGTATAAAGGTTCCAAACAAGTCATGTAGATGCAATGATACTAATATAGAGCTCATCAAATTAAGTGTAAGTAGATATAATCAAGTGGAAAACATAATGATAGCATCAATGAGAAATTAGCATATGAGATAGCATAAGCAACAAAGCTTGAAGCAAATTAAAGTAAGTAAAGACTACCAAATAACAATGATGATATGAATAAGAATCTCAACTATGGGGAAATCAAAGCAAACATCAAGCACGTGAAGTAGAAATCATTTTCCCTTTTAATTTCATAAGGATTCAACGTTGTTACATTTAATCATAAAGAGAAGCTAAGGACTTCAATGAATTCATGATGGAAGCAAAGTAAAAGAATTAAATCTCAACTAATACATACACAAATCAAAGTAGATTTAACCATTCACATATAAAATCATGAATTTTATTAAATCAGGTTCTCTACCAAGGTATAATGGAAATAAACCACTATAGAATAGTTGAAATCATCAAATTCACATAGATTTAGCAAGAGGTAATGAAAATATGTCATCTCACCTAAAGTGACAACCAAAAATGGAAGAAAGTGTAGATAAATAGTATGAGTAGAGCAATCAACTTGAGAACTCACTAATCTTCCATGGATTTAGTGTTTGGATACAAGAAACTTACCAAACTTTCATAACAAGGCAAACATGATGAAGAGAAACTGAAATCTCATCCACACAAGGATTTCTAATGAATAAAATGACAAGAATTTAAGAGCGTAGTAGATCTTGTGTAAAAACTCATAAAAATCTCATAGATCTAGTGATCAAGGGATGTAAACTTACCAAACTTTAAAGATTAACAATCAAGTGATGAAGAAACTAAAATACAAATCATATTGAAGAATAACCATGAAGAAAAAAGGTGAAAGATCAAAGGGGGTAGCACATCATGTATGAGCACTCACATAATCTCATGGATTTATAAATCAAGTGATGAAAACTTACCAAAACTTCATAGATTAATAATCAAGTGATGAAGAAACTAAAATATCAACCAAATAGATGATTGACCATGAAGAAATAGTAAGAAAAACAAAGGAGTAGCACACTATGTATGGACACTCACAATTTTTGCCTTTTTTCTTGTTCAAGCTCTCTAACCCTCCAAAATCTCATTTTCTTTGCTCATATCCTCTGTAAAAATGATGTAAAAGAGTGTTAACTAGGTAAAAAAAAATGAAAATCTAGGAAAAAAATGAGCTAAACTAGTGGATTTTCAAAGTTAGGAGTGAAACTTATCCAATTTGGGGAAGAACTCCCACACTTAGCTCCCAAATCCCCTAAGCCTCTCTAAATCTTTTCTTTTTAATGTAAATGAGGTCATTAGGATTTCTTTATCATATTTATAGGGTTTTGGGTCAAGTTAGGAGGGTTATACACTCCAAAAAATGAAGAAAAATCGATCTTACCTAAAAAGAACACAATCTGGGTTGTTTGGACCGATCTTAGATCAATCCAACACAATCTATACACTTTTCTCAAACCCAAGAGTTTCTCGATTGATCCTGTAAGTTTGGATCAATCCAAACATGTTTTCTCATAACTTTTTCTAGAAAACTCATAATCGATCCCTGTTTGTTGTGTTGGAAACTAGACTCCAAGGAATGTCCAAAAAGATATGGATCACACTCTAATTAACTTAGGGTTTATGTATATGGGCTTGGGAATTTACCTCAAATCTACAGGCTTGTCAGAACAGACACTTTGTGAGGGAATTACCATAACTTCTTCTAGCAAACTTGTAATTATACATCGTTAGTTTTGTTTGAAATTAGACTCCTAGATCTTTCCATTAAGGTATGGAATGACCTCCAATTCTCTTGGTATTGGTGTCAATGAGCTCATAAAGGTACCTTAAATGTGAAATTATGATAGCTTTCAAACTAAACAGGTTTGGGGCCTAACTTAGGTCTTACACTTCTAACTTAATCCAATGGGTTCCTAAACCACTCTATGGTTTATTTAAACATGTGAAAGGATAATTTTACATTTATGGGGGTAAAATTATAATTTTACATTTATGGGGGTAAAATTAACATAGGGTGTTATAGTCTACATATGGTTTACTTTGAATATGTAAGCAAAATTGCTAACCTCAGTGCTTTAGAGGTATGATTAAAAGAGGCTTAACCCAATTGGAGTTAATTTGAAAGTCTAAAATTTTAGAATTTGGTTTTGATGATCGATCACGGGCTTCGGGTCTTTCTAAGAAGACCTTTCAGTAGAGCATAATCAAACCTCGTAATTGATCACTAAATTCATGATTGATTACCATCTGAGATCACATGCCTCTAGTTTCACCTAGAAGAAAATCTAGCATTTCATGATTGATGTCCATGATCGATCACCAACCCCATGATTGATCAACAAAATTCATGATCAATCATCACTAGGAGAAATCATCCTTTAGATTTGTGCTAGCACATGATTTCACCCAAATCTCAAGTGGGACCCATATGTGACGACCTAAAATCCTATTTTTGCCCTATTTAAGTTTAAAGACAATAGAAAGAAGGAAAGAAAGGAGATCGCACTTTAGAGAAGGAAGGGACGAAATCCGCATTTTGGGTTAAGGTGAGCAATGAGAGATCTCTTTATGAGAGAATCTTCCTTATTTTGGTAGTTTATTTAGTTCTTCTCTTACCTTTACTGATTTCTTGGTGTTTACACCATTTATCTATTGTAGAACAAGGTTTGGATGATTTGAAGAAGATGAAACAAAGAGGAAAACAAGTTTTGGAAGGTAAACTCCTTGATTCAAGGGGGAAATTACTAGAGTATATACGTGTTTTTATTCTTAAATTTATAGAAATGTGATCTATAATCCATGTTTTGAAGATTCTAGGATTTTATTTCTATGGATTTTAGTTTGGAGAGTGGTTTCTTCATGATGTACTCTTATATTCCATCCTTATATTATTAGACCTATGATCTCTACTCCTTTGTTTGGGTGTTTTAGAGTTAAATCTTCATTGATTTTAAGGTTTTTTTAGAATATCTATTGTTTTATTCCACATCCCTAAATTTTTTTTCTATATTCTCATAGTTCCGTGACTATCCATGTTGTTTGCAAGTGATTCCATTAATATCCATGCTAGGATCTTAGAATCCCCATTTTCTATGTGGAGATTCTCTTTGGTTTGAAGGTTTTGGTTGCTTGGACATGTTGATTTCACCCATGTTTTCTTTAGAACATGTGTAGACTGATTTCCATAGATTTCCTAAATGTAGTTACAAGTATTTCATTATGCTTGATTCATATTTGTGCATAAGTTGAAAATGTTTTAGATTTCATAGTCTTCCTATATGCTTTAGACTGGCCAAACATCTTTTGTTGCATTTTAGTTTTATCTCTATATATGAGATTGGACTTATTTTTTAGCACTATTATGTAGTAATTAAATTAAATAAGCATGATATTTTCCAGATTTGATTAGATATATGGATATGTGATGATATTCCTAGGTGGGATATGCCCTTTCGAGCTTGAAGAGCCCTAAGTGGGTTAGCCTTTATGGCCTTGGAGACCCTTTTGTTGGGTTGTCCCTTATGGCCCTAGAGACCCATTCATGGGTTGGTATTTATGACCCTCAGGTATCCAATCACCGTATCACATTAATAAGTGAAGATGGCTCTTGCAACCTGGACACCCCTTGTGGATTGGTCCTCGTGACACTCAGAGACCCTTATATGGGTTAGCCAGACGTGGCTTCGGATACCCATTCGTGGATTGTCTATATGACCCTAGAGACCCCTTAGTTGGGTTAGCCATTCATGGCAAGAGACCTATTTATGGGTTGATCTTTATGAGTCCGAAGACCCTTTATTGGGTTGGCCATTTGTGAGACCCATTAGTTGGGTTTGTCATTGTCACGTTTTGAAACCCATACCAGTAAGGCCATGAATTTTGGCACATGACATTAACACATCACTTCACTTTACATTTAATTATTCTTAACCTGTATAATTTTTTTTGCTTTATTTACATTTATACGTAGCAGAATAATACATCAATCACTTTTCAATGATCACATAATTAATCACATTCTCATAAGTTTGACCTGCATAAAATCCTATAACTCATAAACCATGATCCTATAAATAATTCATAAACAATGCCTGACATTCTCATTCTCATTCAATTAAATAAATAGTTTGATATAATCAAATCCATCAACTAAAATCAAATCCTAAAAATCCCCAACTTATTACATCTCTGAAAATTCAAACTAAAATAAATAAAGTCTAAACCAAATAATTAAAATAAACAAGTGTCAGATCACTATATCGTTCTATCTAGAACTGCTACTTTATGATCTCCTCATCATCTATGGTGTCAGATTGGGGTAAGTTTGACATACTTAGCAAGAAAACAGTAAACTATGGAAAC
>JAOXJP010209425.1:0-11907 GCA_025762735.1 Platanus orientalis
TCTTAAGACCCCTTTTAGCACCTCACACTTTATCTTAGATTTTACTTTAATTTCTTTAGTGCATTGTGCAAAGTGTGAGTGATTTTTGAGGTTGTGCATGTCATGAGCATCCTTCCAACTCTGCTTTGTCAGTCTTCATCTTTAGCATCTTTGAATTGATTTTTCATCTTGAGTCTTGGTCTTGTTCTTCTCTTGTTTGACTTGTCATTTGCCTTGGTCTTGTAGGTATTTTGGTCCCTCTTGGTCTTCTTTCTTTTGAACTTGGAACCCTATCTTGGACTTGACACATTACATAACAATTCACCTGTTTTAACCATGGGATTGACAATACATATTCTTAACATTAAGAGCATACTCAAATTTGATGTTACTTGAGAGGTTTAAAACATGTTTGGTAGCTAAGGGATATAATCAAATATTGGATATTGATTTCGATGAAACCTTTAATCTATGATTAAAACCACAACACTTAATCTTATTCTCATTGTTTCTTTCAATCCAGACTTATTCATTTGCCAGTTAGACATGTTGGTTTAGTCTTTTTTTCCTAAGTATTGGTTTCTTTTGTAGTAAATCTGATTCATCTTTATTTGTTTTTCATTCATATTCTAGTGTACATTAATGATATAATTGTTAGAAGTAGTTCTTTTTGTTCTCCTCACCTTATTTATGGATGTAGTCTTGAATTTGCAAAGAATGATTTGATCCCTTTCATTTTTTTGGGGTTAAGCTTTCCATTTTTTCTTTAACATTGAAGTCATATTCTTTAGTTAGTTATTTCTTTTTCAATCTAGAAATACTTTGGATATTTTTTCTAGAGTTCATCTTCAGGATTGCAAAATGATTAGTACTCCCTTGGCTTCAAAACATAATCTTTGTATTTTTACTAGTTCTGTTATTGATGTAATAGTTCTTAGAAGTGTTATTTCGGTTGTACAATATTTTACATCCATTCAAACAGATTTGTCCTATGTTGTAAATTTGGTAGCAGCCAATTTATATACCAACCAAATGTTGTACATTATTAGGGTGCGAAGCTAATCTTTGATATGTCAAGGAGACCATAGCATATGGAATCAGGATTTCAGTCCATTATTACTTTATATACATTCTCAAATGTAGATTAAGCTATATATTCCCTTGCTAGGCAATCAATTACTGTCTTTTACATTTATCTTTGGTCTAATTGCATCTCTTGGATTCCTGAGAAAAAAATTATGGTTGCTTGTTCTAGTGCCAAAGTAGGGTGTAGAACACTTGCTTCTACTGCTACAAAAGTTACATGGATTCTTCTATATGATATTGGCATTTCCATACTTCGGATTCTAGTTCTTTTGTGACAATATGAGTGCACTTTTTTTTTTGGGTAAATATGAGAGATATAATAGAAAGCAATAGAAGTTTATTAGGATAAACACACCTGGAAGTATTTACATCAAAAGACAAGGTCTTGTCTAACAAAGGAGGGAATCCATGCCACACATACAGAAGAGAACTACTACCAAAAGAAACTAACTCATGGTAAACATGGTTTAAGGAGCGGTTAACCCAAGAGAAGGAGACTTCCTCAAAGCTCTTGGATATAGTTTTGTAATCATTAACTAGACATTTAAAGTTTAAAGGACAATCATCCATGTCAAGAGATAATGAAATCAAAGTCCCCTATTAAGACCACCTTTTTCACCTTAAGATCCAGAGCTTTAGATAGATCAATACAAATTGCTAAGCATTCAACAACCGCAACCAAACAAGCTACACATGGCTCCGCCTGGGTGAACAAAAAAAAAAAATACATCATCCTCATCATCAAGAATAACAATTCCAGCACTTGAAGAAGACCATGATGACATAAAGAAAGCCCTATAAAAAAAATTGGCAACTCGAGTCTTTAGCGTGGACTAAAAAGGGATACCATCACCTTTAAAACATTCTTTGACTCATCTCTAATATCAACAATCTATTTTAAAATCTTACAAGTGTTAAACAAAACTTTATAATAAATAAACATTTTTAAAAACATGGGAGTTCCTTTGCTTCTAAATATTCCAATACGAAATAGAGATGTAAAAGATAATATCAAATTTTTTTTTTAGTGTTAGAAAAATGCTTTAAACTAAACCAATTTAAGAGCCATTGTATAAAAAATATCATTTAAGGAGCAAGTTCTTTAATATTGGGAGGAGAATCAATCATGAGATAGACATATTTAACCAAGAAAGACCCCGTTTTATCAAAGTGCCAAATCAGCTCATCTTGAGATCTATAGTTGCTAATGGGAATCTTACAGTAGCATCACAAACCTCTCTGAGAATAAAGTTAGAAATGGGTCTGTGATTCCATTTTCTAAGCACCTTATCAACACATATCAATTAAATTATTAACTTTTTTAGGAGAGCTATTTGGATTATCAATATTAATTATGAAATTGTGATTTGAGGGGATCTAAGGATCCCTCCAAATATTAATATTATCAATGGATCTTATGTACCATCTAGTCCCTTTCAAATCAACTCCTTCCCCAATTGGATTTTCTTCTATGCCTAAGAGTTGTTATTCAAAGGTCTAAGGCAGAAGAAGTCAGATTTAGGGAAATAAATAGATTTCAAAAGTAGAACCCAATGAGAATCCTCATTTTTAGAAACTCTCCATGCCTGATTAGCTGGGAGAGCTCTATTGAAATTGTGTAAGTCTCTAAACTCCGTACCACCCTCTTTTTTACTAATCTTGAGCTTATTCTAGCACACCCAATTATTCTTCTTTTTCATCACCACTCTTCCACCAGAACTTTCTTTGATTATGATTAATGGTGTTGCAAATCTTTTTAGGGATTAGAAAACAATACATAGCATAAGAAGGAATTATTGTCACAACCAGCTTGAGGAGAATCTCCTTACCAGTTTAATTGACAAATTTAGATTTTCAACCAAGCATTCTATTGCTAGCCCTTTCATTAAGGTAGGAGAATAAAGACACTTTATTCTTTCCAACGGTGGAAGGAAGACCCAAATACTTGCCATGAGAATTAGATTGATTTATCTTTAAGTCATTTTGAATAATTCTTTTGAAAGGACTAGGATTTTCAACACTAAAGATAATCTCTGATTTTTTGTGATTAATGATTTGACCCGATGCATCACCAAACTCTTTAAGGAAATTAATGATAATGTTAATCTCTCTCATATTAATTTTTGAAAAGATATAACAATCATTAACAAACACAAGATGAGTAATAGGGGAATTGGACCTCTTAATTTTAAAGCCAAAGAATAGGCCATCTCTATCCTTTGCAATCAAAGAGGTAGAGAGCCCCTCAATACAAAGAAGGAAGAGCAAAGAGGAGATTGGATCACCGTGTTGTAAACTGCAAGAAGGAATGATTTGGTGCCTTGTAGATCCATTGACAATGATATTATAGGAAATAGAGGACATACCCTCCAAGACCCATTTCCTCCACTTTTCATTAAACCCAGATTTTTTCATCATAGAAATAACCATAGGCCACTTCACTCTATCGTAATCCTTACTCATATCAATCTTGAAGGCTAAGTAATTGAACTTTGATTTAAATCTAAATTTCATGGGCAATAGGGATATTATCAGTTATTTGTCTACCCTTAACAAAGGCACTTTGGTTTTGGGAGAAGATTTATGGGAAAACCATTTTCAATCTATTAGCTATAGTTTTAAACTTAATCTTATAGTAAGCATTGCAAAGACTAATGGGCCTAAATTGGGAGATGGTCATTGGGTTCTTACTTTTTTCGAACTAAGGTGATAACAGTCTAATTGATAGAGGAAGTAGTACTCCCCTTATTGAATAATTATAAAACCGCCTCAGTAATGTCATCACCAACCATGTACCGATACTTCTGATAGAAACTCACCTGAAAACCGTCAAGACTAGGGACCTTAAGCTTACCCATATCAAACACCATCATCTTAATTGCCTCCCTAAAAAATCCCAAGTTTAGGGATTTTTTAGCACTTTCCAAGAGAGATAGATAGCAATTATTTATGTTATCACCCCTTGCACCCACTCATTGTTACTCTCCTTCAAAGCTTTGATCCTATTATGATCCATTCTCTTGATAGTGGTTAGGTGATTTTTTTTTTTTTTTGAATTGTGGGCATCCCATTTAAGCTAATTTGAGTGAGCTTTCTAAGCCCAAAATAAATCTTCTCTACCTTATAGGTTAGAAAAATTAGCTTCCTCAAAATGAATATCCTCTAAATTAAAATCTATAGGAATACTATTTTTAAGTCTAGACATATCATTTTTACTTCTAGCAATCAGCTCTCTAATGTTCCTAAAGATTTTCCAATTCCATTTTTTGAGGATGGGAGGAAGATCTAAAACATTTTTACTAGTGGTACCA
This sequence comes from Platanus orientalis, assembly GCA_025762735.1. Taxonomy (NCBI): domain Eukaryota; kingdom Viridiplantae; phylum Streptophyta; class Magnoliopsida; order Proteales; family Platanaceae; genus Platanus; species Platanus orientalis. The sequence continues at coordinate 4,377 of JAOXJP010209425.1, forward strand.
ATTCTATCCCAATTCGTGGATTGCTTCCACCCTCTTCGGACCTGGTTAAGAGAGCTAGGATGCATGGTCTGCAACCATTCAAATCTAAAAGGACGGGCTCTAAAATTCATCTTAGGGGTAGTATTCAAGACAATTGGATTATGGTAAGAATTAATAGTGATAGAGTTTACTATAGAGTCCTCCAAAAACATAAGTTTCCATTCAGCATTAACCGCTCAGTGATAAAGTCTTTCTCTAATATGTCTTTGGCATCCAAGTTTATTAATCCAGGTAAAGGATGAGCTCGAATGTCCAAGATCCATTAAAAATTCCCCTCATTCATGATATCTTTCGCTTTACTAAGATTTCTAGAGAAAATTCTATTTCCCACAACTTGTCCCTTTTGAACCAGAGGTAGTTCCAATCACAAATGCATAAGAGAGGGTTATATACGATTTTAATCTTAGAGAGAAGGATCTCATAGAAATGATGTAGACATAAATTTCTTGCGTAAATCTGCAACACGAAATAAATGTAACAAATTCAATAAATGAATATTTTAATAAATAATGGAATACAACTCTTTGATTTTATACTCTTTTACAAAAAGAGTAAAACCTCTGATTCTTTGTCAACGGAATCTAAGGGCGTAAAAGGGTGTTTCTTAGATTTAGGTGTTGATGATGTTTAATTACATGGGAATCACTTCTCTTTGGGGCTTCGCGCTTTATCCAAAAAGGAGAGAAACACTGCGAATCTCACTCTTAGGGTTGGATTTGTAGTGTATCTCTGAGATGCAAGAAGTCTTCTTCTCTTTAGCAACGAACTATTGTTGATGGAGAGACCGAAAAGTATGTCTTGAGTCTTCAAGTCTTTGGAGAGCTCTGGAGATGCTTTGGGTGTCTTCTTCTCTCTAGAACTTCTTTATTTAAATCTTTAGCCAAATGTCCATTTTTTATGTAAGAGGGGGTATTTATAGACTTAAGGTTAGAATCTTGTCAAACCCTTGATTGGGTGTTGATTAGATGTTTTTACCCCTTTTAGCTTAAAAGAGTGATTACACATTCCTTGTTTAGAGAGAAGTGCGATTTATGAAATTATTTGTATTCCATGAGTGAAATAACCTTCCTTCATTACCCAAGAGAATCTAGATTTGATTTTGTTCAAATCTTTCTCATGTAGGTCCCATGCAAGTCACTTGGGCCTGCTAATGGATTGACACATGTGGGCTGGGTGGTCTTATGGGCTATTATTTAAAAACCTGGATCAGGCCTAATGTACTTATCCATGTATTTAGGCCTATCTTATGAGTGTGAGGCCCATACATGGCCTTTGGGTATTTTGTGTAGATTTATGAAGGTGTAGGCCCTTAATTGTAATTTGTGCTAATTTTAGGTGTCTACAAATGCCCCCTCAAGGATGTATTGACGGAAGTACGGGTGACAGTGAAGCATCATTGACTTCTTATTGATGATAGTCTAAATGATGCGACTAATAGAAGTTCCTTCTCTTGACCCCTTTTTTTAATTATTTATTTTTTTTACTTTGACTTTGACTAAAAGTCGTGCAAGACATTTGATCTTTATCTTTGAAAAAAAGCTCAAGCATTCATAATATCATCCATTCTTTGGTTTGGGCAATATCAATGCCACATCTTGAATTCAACGCATATTCTTTGCTTGAACCATGGCACTTAGAAGCCATGATGACATCTTGTGGCATGGTAACTATGATGACTCCAACTATATTTTTGAACTCTTATTCAGCTAGTTGATGTTGTACCCTAGGCTGAAATGAAACGTTACCACGACCCATGTTTGTATGCCCCTGGTACCCATAACTTGCTTTGCTCAAAATTGATTGATCACCATGACCTAACTAGGAAGAAGAGTCCAAGACATTATTTTCCAGTCCTCTTTGAATGTACCCTGTTGCAGGCTGCACACCTTGTTGATTATTACTAGAAACAAGTCGGCATGACAACATCTTGGTGCATTATATGAATTCAAAAGAACTCCTATTTCTAGGACTAAATCATGTTGAATTCAATGTTTCCTTCAAAACATCATTATGACTACCAATGACAATCATGTCCAAGTGGTTATATCAGGCTTCAACCACCTATTAATGACTGGTACAAAAGAGCAGATTTGGTTTGCCCTTTCAACTTGTGGATGCTTATTCTCGGTCTCACCCTTTTCACGACTACTCTCAACTGAAATCCTCATTGGGAATTCAAGCTCCAAAGTTGTAGCTAAATCTTCCCCTGATTCCTTTGATTCCGAATTTATGGGCTGAAGTTAGAGACCATGACATCGAATTTATGGGTTTTTTGTTTGATTTATTGGCTTTCCCAAGGAAGTTCGAGTCCCTTGCTTTTTCCCTTAGTAGTGGTCCCATATCACCAGATAAAGCTGATAGATTATCCATGTGATTACTACTAAAATTTATGTGAGAAAATTCATCACCTTTAATGATCGATCACATTGCTCTGGTTCATCAGCTTCCCCTTCCTCATATTGAATCCCATGCTTGGGCTAACCAATTGTTGTGGGTTGCCAGTATGTGTTTTCAATACTGATGTTGAGTATGCTCTCTTTCTCTTAGCATTGCCCTTTTAGTATCTTTTTTTTGACGTACTTACATGTCCCATTTTGTTGTATCACACTTTTCTTGTGAATTCGCAGATCTGGTGTCCAAACCATATGGAATTTCATGATTAAATAATTTACTACTATGAGATATAGATCCTTTATAAATATCATGCCCCATGCATCCCACCCTATTTGGTCCGAGCAGTGGTCTGTTCAGAATAATTGCCTTAATCCTGCCTATCTTATTCAGTCATACTTGCTTTGGAACCTTTTAAGATCCCTATGATTTGGCTAGAACCTACATAACCATCTTCCTTTGTTTTACTACTTGCTTTAGGATGCCATGCACTGACAGTTGCACCTCTTAACGACATGTCATACACCCTTTTTTTTTAACACTTGAAAAATCTTGCACCCTAAGAGGTGGTATTTGTAGACTCATCAACTGTGGGATTTGATGCTTAACACGTTGACTGCCATAACAGTTGTTGTTTAGGCCATTGCTGCATTGTCTACTCTTGTTAATCGTTGTAGCTGTGGGGGGTTTGACATCCAACATATTGTGGCTTTGGTTGCTTTCTCTCTCTCTCTCTCTTTTCTTGTGTATGCCTTTGTTGTAAATTCTCTTTTTTTTTTCCTTCTTGAAACAGATATTCATGTTTGAGCAATAACACTGTTGTATCTTAACACTTGGAGAGGATTTTCTTTGTTCTCTTGGAATCACGGTAGCTTACAAGAAAGTAATTTTTAATTTCAAGTATAGATATGTGGTGCATCTTGTTCTTCTTGTGTCTCCGTTGTAGGAAGATCCTTCAATATTCTGCCTCAGCATACAAGAAACCTATAGGCCAATAACCCTCTATCTTTTAGTAGGATGGGATCGACATTTTCACCTCACCTTTGACACGGAGTTTAGTCAAAGGGGTGATACTGGGATAAGGATTCGTCTTTCATCTTAGCAAGATGGATGGTCTCATAGTCCCTTACCTTAACATTGGATATATTCCATGGTTAAAAGGAAGTGGTCCTAGAGATAGTCGGCTAGTGTTAGGATTTCTTAAGAGCAGCGAAGAAGCTTTCACAGTTTGAGTTTAGAGACATTGCATTCCGCTTCAGCATACGAGAAACCTATCGGCCAATAACCCTCTATCTTCTAGCGGGATGGGACCGACATCTTCACCTCACCTCTAACACGGAGCTTAGTCAAGGGGGTGATCCTGGGATAAGGATTCGTAATTCATCTTAGCAGGATGGATGGTCTCATTATCCCTTACCTTGACATTTGATATATTCCATGGCCAAAAGGAAGTGGTCCTAGAGATAGCCGGTTGGTGTTAGGATTTCTAAAGAACAACGAAGAAGCCTTCACAATTTGAGTTCAGGGACATTGCATTCTGCCTCAGCATACGAGAAACCTATCGACTAATAACCCTCTATCTTCTAGCGGGATGGGACCGACATCTTCACCTTACCTCTGACATGGAGCTTAGTAGAGGGGGGTGATCCTAGGATAAGGATTTTTCATTCATCTTAGTATGATGGATGGTCTCATCATCCCTTAACTTGACATTAGATATATTCTATGATCAAAAGGAAGTAGTCCTAGAAATAGCCGGTTGGTGTTAGGATTTCTAAAGAATAGTGAAGAAGCCTTCACAATTTGAGTTCAAAGACATTGCATTCTACCTCAACTTACAAGAAACCTATCGGCCAATAACCCTTTATCTTCTAGCAGAATGGGACCGACATCTTCACTTCACCTCTGACATAAAGCTTAGTCAAGGGGGGTGATCCTGGGATAAGGATTCATCCTTCATCTTTACGGGATGGATGGTCTTATAGTCCCCTACCTTGACATTGGATATATTTTATGGTCAAAAGGAAGTGGTCCTAGAGATAGCCGACTGGTGTTAGGATTCCTGAAGAACAATAAAGAAACTTTCACAATTTGAGTTTAGAGACATTGCATTCTACCTCAGCATACGAGAAACCTATCAGCGAATAACTCTTTATCTTCTAGTGAGATGGGACCAACATCTTCACCTTACATCTGACACGGAGCTTAGTTGAGGGGGGTGATCCTAGGATAAGGATTTATCCTTCATCTTAGCAGGATGGATGGTCTCATCATCCCTTACCTTGACATTGGATATATTTTATGGTCAAAAGGAAGTGGTCCTAGAGATAGCCGACTGGTGTTAGGATGTCTGAAGAACAATGAAAAAGCCTTCACCCTTCTACCTCGAGTCCTTATCCTTCAGCGAACGCTTATGACATAAATTATAAATGTGCAAAGGTATACATTTTTTCATTGCAGGTGTGGTTGAACCTCTTACATTGATTGCACTTTCTGGGTTTTTATTTTAGCAACCATTTTTGCTACCGTTTGGCTATTCATAGTTCAATCTCATGTGTGCCAAGAGCTTTACAAGATTTTTCCTTGTTTCAACCGTTCACAATTTATACTCTTGTAGGCCAAAAGTGTTATAAGATTTCTTTTATTTGGGTCGTACAAAGTTTTCTACTCTTGTGGGCTAGGAGTGGTACAAGATTTCTTTTATTTGAGCCATACACAGTTTATACTCTTATGGGACAAGAGTAGTACAAGATTTCTCTTATTTGGGCCGTACATAGTTTATACTCTTGCGGGCCAAGAGTGGTACAAGATTTCTCTTATTTGGGCTGTACACAGTTTATACTCTTGCGGGCCAGGAGTGGTACAAGATTTCTCTTATTTGTTTAGTTTCATCGTACACAGTTTATACTCATGTGGGCCAGGAGTGTGGTGGGAGGAACCCGAGATGTTGGGTTCTATTTTTCTATACACAATTTATGCTCATGCGGGCCAAGAGCTATACAAGGTTTTCAAGGGTAGTATCTTTTGAGAAACTTCCCATTGATGGGGCTGAGACGCAGTCCTTCTGGTGTGACGATGAGACATGCACCATTGGAGTAGACTTCTCTTATCACATGTGGTCCGTCCCATTTCGGATCAAACTTCTTTTTCAAATCGTGAGACAAGATAATGGGTCGTCAAACTGCAAGCACCAAGTCTCCAACTTGAAATGACCTGGGCTGAACTTTCTTGTTGAATGCACAAGAGAGGCGAGCCTAGTAGCATTCCAATATTTGTTGTGCTTCTAATCTCTTTTCATCCAATGCCTCAAGTTTTGTAAGTCGTAGTTTTTCATTTTCATCATCTGTAAGCCCTTCTTAGAGAACAATCCTCGATGATGGGATTTGACGTTCTAGTGGAAGAACAGATTCTACACCATATACCAAGGCGTATGGCGTAGAGTGAGTATGAGTTCAAAATGAAGTGCGATACGCCTATAGCACTTCTTTAATTCACTCATGCCAATCTTTCTTTGACTTTGATACGGTCTTTTCAAGTAGTTGGCAGAGAGTCTTGTTGAATGCTTTAGCAAGTCCATTGGCGGGAGCATTGTACTAATAAAAAGTCATTGTTTTATCCCAAACTTTTCACAAAATTAGTCCATCAAGCTGTTATTGAATGGCTTTCCATCATCTGTGACAATGTACCACGGGATTCCATAACGGAAGACAATGTGGTTCTTGATAAAGTGTACCACAGTCTCTTTCTTTACCTCCTTGAGGGGCACAACTTCAGCCCACTTTGAAAAATAGTTTGTTGCAGCCAGGATGTAGAGATGTTGTTTTGATGACTTTGGGAGTGGATCAACTACATCGAGTCCCCACCCGTCAAATGGCCAGGAGGTGACCGTAGGGTGTAGTGGTTCTAGAGGTTGACGAATTTAATCTCCATGGAATTGACATGCTTGGCATCGCTTCACATATTCCATCAAATCTTTCACCATTGTTGGCCAGTAAAACCCCATCCTCTTCAACTGGTTATAGAGTTTTGATCCAGATTGATGTGCTCCACATACTCCTAAATGTGCATCCTCAAGATCTCATTGAACTTCATCGTTTCCAAGACATCTCATGAAAACGACATTCAAAGAACGATGATAAAGTTAACCATTAAAGTATAAAAATTGGGGCGCACGTCGTCGTATTTCGGTCCTATGTTTTAGGTCATCTGGTAGCTTCCCATATTGCAAGTAGTTTATGAATGGTTGCCTCTAGTCTTCAATTTCAATTTCAAACATAGAGACAACATTACTGTGTTGATGTTCATCCCCAAAGTCTACCAAAGGGGGTAATACCCATCATCGACAAATAGGAACAATGGTTGCTTCTCCTTTAGGCAAGGCTAAAGTAGCTGCGAGATTTGCTATGGCATTCGCCTGTTTATTCTCATTTCTTGGCACATGCCTACTGGTGGTATCTTTAAATTGTTTCAAAAGCTGACAAACATAACCATGGTATGTAATCAAATCAGGCTTTCGTACATCATACTCTGTTAAGAGTTGATTTACAACAAGTTGAGAATCTCCATATACATTAAGCTGGTGAAGCTGCAACTTTAAGGTCATCTCCAACCCGATGATGAGTGCTTAGTATTCAGCTATATTATTTGAGCACAATTGCGTTAAGGCGAAGGAAAAAGGCAACACTTTACTTTGTGGGGCGACAAACACCACTCCTGCCCCGGCTCCTTCTCTGTGTGCAGCACCATCGAAGAACATTTTCCACGCTAGTGGAATATCTAAGTAAAAGACTTCTTTATCAGGCAAGTCTTTAGATAATTCCTACTTTTTTGGGATTTGGTGATCAGTAACGAAATCTTCCAAGGCTTGTCCTTTCATCGCCTTTTGAGGCACATAGGCAATCTCAAATTCTGATTAGAGAAGAGCCCATTTAGCCAGTCTTCCAGAGAGTATTGGTCTTGTCATGATGTACTTTAGGGGATCATCACGTGAGATGAGCCGAACAATGTGTGCCAACATATAGTGCCGAAGCTTCTTTGTAGCAAAGATGAGAGCAAGACATGTCTTTTTAATGGGTGAGTAGTTCAACTCTGCTCCTACTAG
>JAOXJP010209436.1:0-11907 GCA_025762735.1 Platanus orientalis
AAAGTAGTTCTATGTCCCGAACTTACAACCTAGCCAATGGAAATTAAATTCATCTTCAAACTTAGTATGTGTCTCACACCATTTAACAACCATGTAACTCCATTAAATAGATTCAACCAAACATCTCATTTGTCAATTATGTTACAAGCTTTATTGTCTCTAAGATAGACTTTGTCATTCCCCTTGCACATAACTTTTTAGACATTTTTTATTTACTGTATTATAAGAATCAAAGCATCTTCAACAACATTACTTGCAATATTTACAAAGTTTCTTTCTTGTTGCTACCTTGTTTTGCCTTCTTCTTTGGTGCCTAACAATCATTCTTTAGATGTCATTTCTTTTCATAATTCTAGCATTCCACTCTTGGCTTTACTGACTTAGATTTCCCCCTAGATTTTGACCTTCTACAGTTTTACCCTCTTTTAATAGTTTTTCATCTCCCTTCTACATTCAATGCACTCCCACTTAATGATGTTTCTCCTATGGACTTCCTATGGATATTTTCACTAAGTAGTATACTCACCACATCATTGAACTTTAGAATACCTGAACCTAAGAAATTGTTCACCACCATAACTAGACCATCCTAACTCTCCGGTAAAGAGGATATGGTCAACAAAGCTCTAACTTCATCATCAAGGTTGATGCCTACCGAGGTTAATTGACTTGTGACTATGTTAAACTCGTTTAGATGTTCTACAACGATTCCTCCTTCAGTCATCTTCATGTTAAACAACATCTTCATTAAGAATACATTCTTTAATGCAGATTGCTTATCATACATCCGCATAAGGGCCACCATGAGATCTTCAGTGGTTTTTTCTTTGAAAATATTGAAAGCAACCGATGGCGATAAAGTGAGTCTGATTGTACCTAAAGCCTTCTTGTCGAGCACCTCCCAATCTGCTTCTGAAGTCACATCGGGTTTCTTTGTTTTCTTTCCAAGAAGTTGATATAGATTTTTCTGATACAAGATATCTTCTATTTGCATCTTCCATAGTGTAAAGTTCATACTGCTGAACTTCTCAACCCTAAACTTTGTGAAGACATCCACTTGTGCCACCATTTCTCCCACTCAAAACAAAGTCTACCATTCCTTGGATTGTTGAAACTGGTTTTCTCTAATACTAATTGTTAGGAATTAAGATGTAAATCTTTCAATCTAGCCAAACAAGAAGCAATGATAATCAAAGTAAAACAATCAAAACCAAAATCACACCATAAGAACACAAGGATTTACGTGCAAAATACCAAGTTAGGGAAAAACCACAAAGCCCCAGAGAAAACTTCACTATTTGGGAAAGATTACAAGAGTCCTCTCTCAATTTCTCACAAACCACATCTTTCACAATATTTTCACTCTTAAACCTTAAACAACAATAGAGACCTTATATATATCATACAAGTTGATCCCACCATAAAACTCAAGCTTTCTTGCTCACCACAGAAGTTTTTATTTTCGTTCTACCCCGTCGACTTGATCTTAGATCAATTCGGGATTGAACTAGATGCCTGGCTCGATCCGGTATTGAACTAACAACATTTTGGAGTAGGTTTTCTGAAGTCTGCATCATCCGAAAGTGCTCGGATCAATCCGGGATTGATCTGACACTATTGGAACTCACTTTTTAGGTTCCTCTTGCTTCCAGTTTACATCAGACTCCACTCCAACACAAAGAATCCCAGGAAATATGATTCCTATCTTTGGTTTTAATTTGTGATTTGATTATGCTTTCAACTACATGTCGTAACAAGGAGATTTTCTCAAGTTTTTTTTATCCATTCTCTGATTCCAGCCAATTTAAATGACTTCCATAGAATTTAATAAGGTCTAATTGAAGATTGTTAGTATTGGTTTGGTTTCTGATAAACAGTGTACTCATTTTTTATGGGAAAATCTTAGTGAAGGTGCTCTTAGGTGGGTCACACAATTTTTTTTTGTTTTACATTCGAAATTATATGTATCTGCTAAAACTTGAAAAAAAAAAATCATGTAAATATTATACCATGAACTTATACGTTTTTTTTTATAGTTTGCTTTGGAAAGATATTTTCTTTAAACTTACATGGAAGTAAATATGTTTAAAAAACCTATAAGTTTTAATTTACGATTCTGGTATAAGACCCTTAGCCATCAAGAAGAAAATTGATGGCGCCCTCTATCTGGGTCAAAATAGGTGTGAACTGTTATCTGTAATCTATTTCGATCCCTCACTACTAAGGGTTAGATGGTAGTCTCCTCTCACCAAATCGTAGGTGAAATTTTTGTTCAATGCCTCATTGAGATTATAGTAGGTGTAATCAGGTACCCAATCACCGGCTCACATTAATAGGTGAAATTTATGTTCAGCACCTTACCGAGATTATAATAGGTACAATTAGGTACCCAATTACAGGGTCACATTAATAGGTGAAATTTATGTTTAGCCCCTCACCAGGATTATAATAAGCACGATTAGGTACCCAACTACCGGGTCACACCAATAGGTGAAATAAGATGTACCCTCTCACCGGGCCTTACAATAGTTGTGATCCGTAATTTGTTAGTCTTAGTATATGTATATCTGATTTTTGACTATTTGTCTTCAGCATCTAATTTCCGGGGTAATCTGTTATTTTGATAAAAAGCTATTTTCTGCTTATATCTGTTAAAAAAGTAAATTGTTATCCATTATCAGCATGCATATGTTAGAAAACTTAATTGTTATTATGTATTAGTTAAACTATGAAAGCATGTTTTGATCTACATATTTTTGTACCATTGCTCTATTTTATTATGCCATTATTCATGCTTACCTTGACCCATGTTCTCTTGTAGATGTTGTATAATTTCATACGAGTCTGTCAAGCTCACCCATGTTCACAAATGTTTTTTAGATTAAGAAACACTTTAGGTGCAAATGAGAGAGTTTTAAGGCAGGACGTTGGAGCTTAGGAGATTTACTTCATGCATTTTTATTTTCAAAGACTTATGTTATTTAATCAGGCTTTAATTTAGTATTTTTAACAATTAGAAGAAAAAGATTTATGGATTTATGTCATTTAATTATTCATGAGTTGTATTTACTTTAATTCAAATATTTATTTCATTTAAAGAATTTGTTTGAGAAACATTTAGATTAAATAATGATTTAAAATTCTACTACGTGAATGAATGGGAAATGGGAGATATAAAGATATGAATATCAGGATTTGAGTGAAAGGTTTAATGTTCACTCCAAGTCTAGGGCCCCAATGAGGTCTAGATATTAGGGCGTGAAACAATGTGACTCCAAGAATTTTCTAGTAGTGTTTAGAGCGTTAAGCAACACAAGTACAAGAGTCATCTAAATCATCTTCGAATTCATAATCAAATTCCTTCCCACCAAAGGGAATGATGAAGGAGCATCTTTTAAGGAGTCCAAGTTTTCACTAAGGAATCCAGTTGACCCTAGCCAGCAATTGGATTATATTGGTACAAATGGCCAAGGGTGATTTTAGAATTATGTCAAAGAATGAAAGACTCAAAGTGGGTTATGAAGGCTGGTCAACAGCTAGGGGAGAATCCTTCTTTGGTTATTTCTTTAGTTGTTGATTCTCTAGTTGTTACTTAGGTAAAGTAGTTTAGGGTCTTAGAAACATGTTTATTTAGTTGCTATTTTGGGTATGTTTTAGACTTAGTATATTATACATCAAGGCAAATTGTAGGGATTAGAATTGACCAGTTAGGATTTTGATTCTATTTTCTATTTCTTTAGAAGTTTTTTCTATTTTTTTAAAGATAGTTTCTAAACTACCAACCAATGTAATCTATTTACGTTATTCCCTCCCCCAACAAATGGAATAGGATTGGAGTTATCATGTAATTTGTAATGCTTTTTGTTCTTCCTACATATGTTCTATCATTTTCTCTTATCAATAAAATTATGTGTTAATTATAAAAATGCCCTTTCATTTACTCATATACCATTTTTAAAAAGTAAACTAAAAAATTCACTAATTACATTGTATATAAAAAATAAAAATAAAATAAGTTTTCATTTAGTCATGTAACATTTTAGAAGTAAACTAAAAAATTCACTAATAACATTTTATACCTGTCCGTGCAAGGATGATAAAGGATCCGACGATATTTCTACTTCTATCTCCTCATGGATTTCAGTAATTACATCTTCATTTCCATGTTCAGTCATAGACCCCAAATCCTATTTAAAGAGTATATAATTAATATAATATTCATAACAAAAAAGAGAATCATATATTGCAAAATAAGGATCATTATAATAAAAAAAAATAGACATAAAGGCAATATTTTTTCAAATGAATTGAAATAAAAGACATATGAATGTAAGCAAAATATCACTTATATAAAGTAAAAAATTCACTAATTACATTGTATATATATAAAAAAAAAGCCCTTTCATTTACTCATGTAACATTTTAAAAGTAAACTAAAAAATTCATTAATTACATTTTATACCTGCCCGTGCAAGGATGATAAAGGATCCACCGATGTTTCTGTCTCTATCTCCTCATAGATTTCAGTAATTACATCTTCAATTCTTTGCTCAGTCATAGACTCTGAATCCTGCTTTAAGAATAGATAATATAATATAATATTTGTAAAAAAAAAAAAAGGAAGGGAACCATATACTTAAAAAATAATGAATTATTAGAATTTAAAAAAAAAATGACATAGAGGCAATGCATTTTCAAATAAATTGAATACGTACATGATCAATATCAATTTGCGCTATTCCTTCGCCATGCTCCTGATTTGGCTCAATTGCTTGTTGACGGAGGAAGCTAAGTAATCTAAAATTAAAATAAGCATTTATTAAGTAAACTTTTAATATAATTAAAAATAATTTAATGTATCATCAACACCTCAATTCAATTATATAATATAAATTGAAAATAATTTAAAGTTTTTAACAATTATCAAACATATTGAGAAATTTAATTTAAAAGAACATTAATTAAAAGTAATGTCGGATTGCCTAAGGAAAGGCGGTGAATTCCTTCAAGTGTAGGCTCTTAACAATAACTAAAACAGTACTTTAGATTTAAGAAAGAGCACAAGGATTGAATATGCAAAATCCTTGATAGATTAGTAAAATTACTAAAATACCCCTATAGAGGTGTTGAATTGACACAAAATTGTACAGAGATATAGGTGGGTATTAAAGGAATGTACATGCAAATTTTCAGGTTTAACAGATATGGGAAAGTATATAAACTTAATAAGAAAGCAATATGCTGCATAAATTCATGTAGAATAACCCTAAAGGAGTAGGGCTAATTCACTAGAAAATAAGCAAAACTATAAGAACTTTAAAAGGACCTTATAATGTTAAATTGACGACTAATAGATAAAGAAAACCTTAAAAGAATCAAATCAAAAGAACCTATTTAGGGTGGGGAAATTTTTGAGAGATTAGTAATCTAAAATTTTAGAAAGTGCTTCTTAAGACTTAAAGTTTTGTACTCATAAAACAACAAATCAATAAATATATTCCAATGGATTTTAAGGTTTTGAGTAATAAAGAGGTGCAGAAAACCTGATAAAGCAGCACAAAAATACCACCTTCTTAAAGGGGAAATTTGATCAATAGGTAGTTCAAAAATTCCCTTGCAGCAGATGGAGAATAGGTTTGTATTATGCTTGGTTTCCAGCAACTTGAATCCTTTAATAGAGGTGATCTCAGTCCAGTCAAAAGTATTCTTTTAGGGTAGCACAACAAATGGGAACCAAGAGAAGGAAAGAGCAAGATGTTGAAGAATATTAATTTGTTTATCTACTAACACATTAAGGTTTGGGGAGAGATGGTTAGTTTATTGTCAACATGGTATCAAAGCAGGTTTTGATCATGAGTTTAAATCCTGATGGAAGTATTTTTTCCAGATGTAGTATTGTGTACATGTGTACATGTGTACGTGTTGTGTGGACTCGTGTCTAGCTCCTCAAGTGCGTTCTCAGGAGAAAACAGTGTTCCTTCTTAAGGGGGGTGTTGAAGTATATAATTTGTGTATCTCCTAACACCTTAAGGTTTTAGGAGAGGTGGTTAGTTTACTGTCAATGCAAGAGATAAGGAAGGAGAACGAAGATGAAAGAATGGAGAAAAAAGAAGGAAAAGATGATCAAGAAAGAGAATAAGAGATGGGAGAGCCTAGAGGTTGCAACCTCTAGAGTTCTTCACAGCTCCAACCATGAGAGACAAAGAAGGAAACCCCAATTTTATTTCCAATATTCAACAGTTCCTCCATACATGTCGATCAACCCCTTTTATGGATTCCAAACATAAACAAATTAGAAATAACTAAAATAGAAATCTATTATAACTTGGTCTTCTTCTTAATTTGGACTTTCTAAAATAAAACATACTTAAACCCACCCTTTTAGATTAGTGGTCAACTAGCCCTTTAAAGGGTCCCACATTTCTCTTTAACTCACTAAAAAGACAAAATTTCCTTTGGCTGTTGACCAGCCTAATTTTTCCAACTACCCTTGGCTTTAAAATCCTTATTACAATAATACCCCATGTACCTAAATCCCCTAATTACCCTAAATGACCAGCCTTTTTTCTTGAACATCTTTTGGGCTTGGGCCTCTACAATGGTTGTTCCTTCTCTAGCCAATTTTTATAACTAAAAGTATAAAAAAAAATGAAATATCTTATGTAAAAAGTGAGAAAGAAGCTCATGTGTTTAAAGTGAGAAAACAAAAGAAGTGAGGGATAAAAATAATTTTTAGGAGAACATGCTATCCTTTGACTTTTTATGAAGAAAGGTTGGCACTTCCATGATCAATAATTAAATAAACTTAGAATATTTTAGGAAATGAAATGACAATGAGCAAGATCCACATGCAGCAGACTAAAAGCAACTCATGCCAACATGAATAAGAAGTGTGATATTGACAAAATCCTTATATGGATCAAGTATTCCTGGCAATGGACTTAAACCCATTGATTGGACATGTGTTTGTTCACTATAAGACTAGTTGCGAGATGCATGTGATGTAATAACGGAATAAGGGTATTCTTCGTCAATGAGTGACATGAAAGACACCTAATATTATTGATATAATCTCGAGAGTCAACCTATTTGTGAAAACAGAAGGAACTATTATATCAATTCAAGAATGTATGAACTCTCGAAAGGTACAGTGTGCGTTAATTGTTTCATCAACTATTCCATTAGATACCAGCTATAAGCTGATGATAATGTGATAACAAGCCATATTAGTCTGAAAAGAATAGTAAAAGTTGCATATGATGCAGTGTCCTAGACAAAAAAAGGGTTTGTTAGTCAAGGATTGACATGAAAGACATAGGGTTGTCATTGACTTCTAAAGAGCAAGCCTGTCTATACGGATAGAAGGAATTGTCATATACAACCTATAATATTTAGTGAAGGCTCTCATAGAAAATCTCTACATGACTGAGTATGTCTCGGCAGTGATACCCCTGATATTTTCAAAAGCTTATATGGAATTTAGCATGTAGCTGATAGAGATCTCGGAATATGAATACTCTGCTATGAAAGGCCATTGTGATCCATTGACTATGTAAGTCTTAAACTGCCTTAAATGAGGTTATAAAGTAGATACACGAGATTAAAAAGTAGATGACATTAGGTTGTCAAAGGTTTGGTTCAAATATATCTAATATACGAGGAGCCATGAAGTCCATCTATCATAGATCCGCTGGTGTCTGCGAACACAACGAAGCTACTTGTTATGGGGGTTTGGTTAAGTCTGAATCCATGACAACTAGGATAGAAGACAAACTTTATGAAATTTGGAAGCGGAGTTGTGGGTTATTCCTTGAGAATTAGGGCCAAAAATCCTATATTAGTTATAAGTAATGAGAAATGGTGATATCAGTGGACACACTAATATACATGCCAGTGAGCATTGACCATTTAAGATGTTTAGACTGTAATTTGACATTAGCAGAGTCTAAATAAGTGTCATATCTAAAACACCTGATGAGATTTCCAAACGAAATACCTAAAGAACAACTTTATGAAGAATTCCATACATGATTGTCTGAAGCACGTCTAAAGAATTCTAGATCAATGTACCTAAAGGACACTCTTATGAGAATTCCAAGTCTATGATCCTAAAGGATACTAGCATTAAGATTTCAAGGTTTTGTGCCAGAAGGACATTTGTTTTGGAAAGGCAAGTGGAGGCACTTGAACAAAAATGTCACTGAATCACATGATTGGCATGTCAAAGAAGTTACACGATATGCCTAGGGCTATCTAAAGTGTAGTGCTGTCTAGGATGGTTAACCCGCTCTGTGAAAGGCCTTAAGGTGATTTTATCTCCGATAAGTTGAGGGGATCGGACAGACTTGAAGGTGGTGCTGATAGACACTCAACCTACCTGTCTTAAGTTTAATGTGAAACTAACTTGAGCTACGTGAAAGTTCAACTGAAAAATGAGTCAATATTATAGCGAAGCGCAACTGCAACCTTTGTGACTATAGTTTATTCCTATGGTAATCCCACATATGATGTTCCTGTGGATGAGTGTACTCCAAAAGATGGGGAATCTTGTGGAGTAGTGCTTCAAGCATGTAGTCTAGGACTATGGATGAAAGGTTGAAAACCGAGTTTAATACCAATCTAGGACTGCAAGTTGGGTACTCTTAAGTCTTAACAAGTTTATGGGGACTCGGGTTGAGTTGAAATAAAACCCAAGTTAAGCTGAAACATGTTTTGTATGGGTTAAAACAAACCCTAGAGGAGCTAAAACACGCTTTTAATGATTCTCGAAAGAGTAAATCATTATTCGAAGTCTGGTATTTTGATGCCAAATGTCGTACTCACCTTTCTGGGGGTGAAAGCTGGTCACTTTCTATAAGATTCAGGTCGTCACTAGAGCTCTTCAATAAACCGGGATATATCAATGACCTTAAATTGCTAATTTATGTGAATGAGTAAAATCTTGTTGTGAGGACTATGCATGTGACAAGTTGTTTGCCAATAAAGAATAGTTCAAGGTTTTATCCACTGTGCCTTAAAAAACATCTAATTTACACTATGTAAAGGTTTAAGGTTGACACCACCTTTGCCTATATGTAGTGACCTTAAAATCCCTTAATACATGTTTTTGAAAATTTTAAAATAAGGGGGGATTGTTGAAATATTTTAAAATAATTATATTTGGAAACAAAATACATGAAGGAGGAGTGACAACCAAGCCACTCATACACTTCCCTATTTGGGAGGAGACGTGTGGGAGTGGGCTAGGTTGTTACACTCCCCTTCCCCCTTAAATTGGGGTTTCCGTAACTTCTCTCTATGAATCAAGGGTTTCTGTTCAACCCTAATCTCCCTTATAAATATATTTTAAACAGAAAAATAGAGGGGATTTTGTGAATTGTAATTTTAGAGGTTGCACTAGGCTTTTCTCTTAGAAAAGAAAAGGAAGAATAAAGAGGTTGTTGTGTGTATTCTAGAAAAGTTTCTTTGATGAATAAGGAGGAATTGTTGTGTTCATGATCTTCTTAGTCTCTCTCTTCCCTTCTCTCTTTGTGTATACAGTTCTTGACCTAATCTCTCTTCCTTGAGAACAACAAAGCTGTGAGTTCTTGTAACAAAGGCTCTTGCTTGGATCCGCCTTCTCCATCAAGAGAGATCACATGATTTAACTGAGCAACATCATCTTGAGATCATGTATTCTCCATAAGGGAAATCACCTTAGTCTCTTGCATGATCTATATTTGAGAAAATCGCTTTACAGTGTCTTTATGCTGCGGATTTTCTACAAAATTAAACTCTAGACTTTTAGATTTAAGAACAACAAGGTTTCATTCATCTCTGTTGTTATTCCATCATTGTTGAATTTCCCACCACCATATGATTAACATAAGCTAGGTAAGTAGCTAGTTGGATAGCTATAGATATGCAATTTTAGCATGGGTTTCTTACATTCTCAGACTTTTCCTAATCACATTTAGAGAATCTAGACCGGTAATCATTGACCTAGAAGGTTAGTATCTTATCACTAAGCATTAGGCGACCAATCAAATGCTGCAAATGAGTTAAACTTGTTTGAAACATAAAGGTAACACCACTACTTCAAATTTTGGCCTTAACCAATGGACCCATCATGTTGTTAAGATACATTGTATTGAGGGTATAGGTGTGATGTACATAGGCTATGTTATACCATATAGTATAGACTTAATATCTCATTTATAAATAGGCAAATAATTTGCTCATTTATGAAGTGCCCCTATTTTTTCCAGCGTGAAGGAGAGCTCGCCATGTCACACAAGAAAAGGGGGGAAATGAAATATTGAATGTGATCATGAGTTAGGGGAGAGAGATTAAACCCGAGTCAAACACAAGGTCAAACCTAGGTTAAGAGCCCCCTAATTCCTTCCCTCCAACTTATTCTCCTTTTTTGTTTTTATCTTGATGCTCATACAAGCACCAGCGTCTCTGCCTGCAACTTTTCCGTTGTTGTCCGGTGTCACTGTCGTTGACCAATACCTTCAATGTCGCAGACTGCCGGTACCCTTAACTCAAGGATCTTCGGTGCTTAAATCACTGGGAGAAGAAAAATCCATGAACTTCGACACCGTATCTCCTCCACTGGTAAGAGACCCCTTCCGCTGGTTTCTAATCTCCTTGACGGAAAACATATTCTCCTTACCTTCTCATTATTCACAAACTTCACATTCCTCAAGTCTTATTATTATGGTTTCCCCATCTCAATTTCATTCATTTTTTCTAAAGAAATTGATCACTTCTCAGCAATTTTACAACACAACTGCTTGGACGCCTGACCCACAAGTCCGTAGTTACAATTACTGTTGCAACTGTTACAAACATCCATGCCAGAACTTCAATCTACAAAGCACTGGAGAACTTTCGGACATTGTCCTTAATATCCTCTCTCTTCAATATAAGCCAAACTCAACTCCCGACCTTCAACAATCTAACTAAACCCGCCTTCCATATTCTATGAACCAGTCAAGAGATATTCATCCCCGTAAAGTGCCATTGCCTTTGTGAGTTTTATCAGGTCAACTTCAATTACAACTCTTCTGGTTCCAAAAAGCTCTCTATAATTCCATGTGAAGAATTCATGTTTACCAAATGCACGGAAGCACATTATGGGAAATAGTTGGATAAGTTTGTTATTACACCTTGTTACATCTTCGTTTCTTTATTGATAAAGCTATAATTAGATATCTCAAATCTCAATTGTGTTTAAAAGAGTTAAGAGAAGTGGACTTCATCCGATTTGTATCTAATTGGTCATGAGGATACAAACTAACATGTATATCCTATACTTCTTGTATATTGGGGGAATCCTCTTACTCTACACTGATGTAGGATGTCTTGAGAAGATAAATCAAATATAGAAAAAGGATAAAGAAGAGGGAAGAAGAGAAAAAGAAGGTAGAATACTCACCTAATGTGATGGGTTGAGAAAAAACTTGGGATACCACACCCATTTCAACACACACATATCTTCTTTTTAAATAATCATCTTCAACTGATTTTCATTGATCTAATGTGGCCTTTAAATAGGCATTATATGGAGAATAAAATAAAATAAAATCCTAGACTCAAGATCTTCTAACAAAATAAACTTGCGAAATAATAAAAGACTTCTAAAAAAAAGAATCTTGGTTGGCACAATATTTGGCTTGTTGGCCAAATTATTGGGTCCCACAAGATCTCAAACAAGCTCATAAAATATTATCCACAAAACTTCCTAAAATTCTAAACTTGTTAGCCAAGTTTTTTAAAAATAAAAAATACACAAACTTAAGACTTACTAAGAAAACACTATTCCCGTTTTTGGTGACCACCCTTGGTAATTTGGTCATAACTTTCTCAAATCACCTCGGATTTACGCAATCTTGGTCTCATTAGAAAGGTAACTGAATAACC